>WNNJ02001453.1:0-253896 GCA_012934845.2 Pomphorhynchus laevis | reverse complement strand
AATTAATTAATAAATAAATTATTAAATAAATAAATATTTACTTTATTTATAAATAATTCAATTTGTTATTTAATTAACTATTATTTTAATTCTGTTGATAAAGAATTTTAATTCTGTTGATAATTAATCATTCTGAATGATTAATGAAAATTAATCGTACCAACATATTTTTGAAAAAAATTTCAACAAAATTATTCTTATTTATAAATTAATTTTAAATTGATATCCAAATCCATAAAATTTTAAATAAATTTTAAATTTGTAATATTTTTTATTTATTAAATAAAACTTAGTGATATTTTAAGCCGTTTATTTAACTTTCACTATTTCGTTTTATTTATAACAGATAAGTCGTTATGTGGAAGCGTGAACAGTAACGTCAATGAAAAGGTAAATTATCTAATATTTCACATTATAAAAAATATAATCAGGTAAAATGTTTTTAATTTTTAACCGTGATTTAGTTAAGCTTCATCAAATATAAATTAAACACTCAAAATCATATAATCAAACTTTGATTATATTTATTCAAATATATTAACTACATTTAATTTAATATTTTTATCATATAATGATATAATTACCTAAAGATGCTATAATGTGTGAGCTCCATGCATGTTGTGATCTTACCCAACTTATTTTAACAAGTTAAGATGGCCAATTATACAGCAAAATAATTTCTGATATTGAACTAAGTTTAAATAAACTTGGCGAAATCCACTACTACTTTTTTTAAACAACCATTTTTCGTTAATATCAAACAGCAAAAATGCTATTTTCTTAAAATAAAAATAATATTAAAATCTTGATTATCAAAATTAATTTTTAAAAATTTACAACTGTAGAATTTTATCTACTGGGACAAAAAAAATAGAGGGATCTGTGGTATTATTTTTGACAGCAATATAAAAAATTATAAGATAAAAATAATTTAAGTATAATACTTCAATATAAGCATATCGATTGAGTAATACTTTAATTTAATATCGAAAATTTAGCCGGGTCGATAATTATTTTATAAATTATTAATTTATGAATTATTTATTAATGATTAATTTTCATTAATAATTTGTAATAATATATCATTAATAATTTTATTAATTTGATTTTATGATACGTAATTATTTAATTTTAGAGTTTTATTACTCTTAAAGGAAGTGGCATACAAATTTAACTTATGATGCCATAGATTTAGAAATATTGACACTGACGAATATTTGAACAATTTCAAGGAACAATGAAAGAACTGTAAGAATTAATTAACGAATATGATAGGTTGAATTGTACAATTCATGTACTATAAACTTCATTAATTAGGATTGAATGACGTGGTACAATAAATTGGCAGAAGTAGTATAATACATAATAAACAACTATATTATAATAATCCGGTTAAACGCAAACCAAGAAGTCATGGTGATAAAAGGAATAGGAAAAATAGAGTTAAAAATATTAAAAAAGATATGTATATAAATGAACAATTAGAAATATTAAAACAACTTTTTAAGTGATAATAAGCTAAAAGATCTTTATGTAAATATAAGAAGTTTTTCTAAAGATATCATATGTTCAATAAATCAAAAATTAATTAACGACTATGATAGGCTAAGTTGTATAATAGACAGTTATTGTAATACAAAATACTATAATCGTACAATAAATGTTAATAATAACAATAGAAAATATACATTAACCATAAACTTCATTAATAAATGTATAGATAACATAAATATAGCCGGACTTTTAAATAATTCTAAAAGTAAAGAAATAATAGGGTCAGATTTAAGTAAATATATTCCTAAAATAAGGTATAAACTCCTACCACCATTAGGACGAAAAATTTGTAATTATAATAAAGAATTAAAATCAATATGTAACGATAATATTAGAAACATAATGGAAACAGAATGCAATTGTAAAAGTCTTAGTTTTGATAAAATAATGAACATATATGTACCCATAATCTAGAATTAATTGAAAATTGTGAATTTAGGGAAATGCTATCAAAAGGGTTAAAATATAGATTAAATAATAATAAAATAAAATTTTCAATTCGTTATACAATGACTTAAATGCTAAACTGAAAGAACTGTTGCTTTATAATTTATTTTGAAGTTTGACAATTTATGTAGTTCGTAAACACTAATCTACAATATATTAAATTTTATATTAAATTTGTGTAGCCATAAATTTTATAATAAATAATCAATTCGAAAGATTCTAATATAAAATGTTGTATAAAAACTTTGTAATTTTGGATAATATATAAAATATAATATATAATATAAGATATATTATATTATATATTATATTTTATAATATAATATACAATATATATATACTCGTTAAATTTAAACAGATATATATTAATTAGATATATTACGAGATTATATATCAAATAGATGTAAATTCGTAAAAAAAATAAGCCATAATTAAACTTTGCGAATATAACTCAAAGTGTTTGGTGACTTATTAATAATCTTTCAAATGTCGTTGAATTAATATAAATGCAATCAGTATAGTTTTTAGCATTCAAATATTAATATTAAATATTAAGAATATTTTCTCAAATTTGTCTACAATACTCCTAAAATAATATTACCCATTTTTTACTTAAATAATTTATTAAATGAATAATTGTATATTTAATGTGTCAAATATTTATGTTATGTTATTTATACACGTTAATTTATTATATAAAATCTAAATTTAAAATATTGATATATTATTTTGATTGAAGGAATCGGGATTCTGATTGAATGGATAGCTCAATAAGTCCTTCTAGTACACATCCATGTACCAAGTAAATCATCTGTTTCATTACCACCTGCTATGAAGGAGTTTGCTGTATGTGCTCGACAAGAGTGCGTTTAAATCCTACTTTTAAGTACTGGTGAGCCAATTATTCGTGATGAATACTCTTACCGGTGTTTATTCCTGGTACATGGATGTGTACTAGAAGACTTATTGAGCTGTCTAGGGGTGCTGCACTTCAATCCAGTTGTGCAGCAGCCCCTACTGATGATACTAAAAAGTCGAAACGACATAGAGTTTATGCTGTTTGAGTCGTCCCGATTCCTTCAATCAGAATTTAAATTGGCGGGAAAAGTAATGTTTCATTGAACTATTTAGCAATTAGTAGATTGTATTATTTAAAAAAACTGTAGATTTAGTAAATTAAATTAACTAAATTTATAACTAAAATTATTAATTTTATAATTAATATGATTATTATTAATTATATTATAATATAATTATGTAGAGATGAATTATTGGCCTCTTGGTCTATTGACATTAGGCAAAAATAAATAAATAAAACACCGAATATACACATTAAAACAAAAAAGTACAAAATGTCTTCGCCATAACGACTCCGTAGCTTGTCAATCTTTGTCAAGCTCAAAATTTAAATGGCAAGACACCCCGCATGAGGTAGAAAATTTATTGAATTTTCGATTCCAGTTTGGAATCATCATCAGAAATTGTAATTTGCTAGAACAATTATAAAATTTCTTCTAAAAATGGTTAGAAAATTTATAAAATTTTCTAACCATTTGGGACCTTTTAATGTTGGCTGACGATCATTTGACTCGTCTGATTTTATTTGCATTTTATATTTAATGAAAGACTTTCGTCTTACATGGAAACGGAAGGTGCTCGGGGTCAATGTTAAATGATCAAAATTGAAATGGCAAGACGCCCCGCATGAGTCAGAAAATTTATTGAATTTTCGAATTCCAGTTTGGAATCATCATCAGAAATTGTGTATATTAATCTCTCAAACTTTTTTAGGTCTAAAAAATTATCTTCAGAAGTCAAACTAACAAGTTCAAACTAATAGATTTTACAAGAAATTTAGTAAAGTTTATTTGGTAAACTTTACAATTAGTAGAGTTTTCTTTTGTGACTTTACAAAAAATTTCATATTACAGTTAGTTAATGATCTTGTTGAATATTATTAATAAATGATTGCTGAAATATTTAATTATTTTGGGACATTTATTCGATTTTTTCAGTTGGAAAATAATTCTGAATATCGTAAAATAAAGAATCGATCTGAAGAAACTAGAATAGAATCTCACATAGTTGGCAATGGTAAGGCTAATATTTTTTAAACTGAATGATTTGCATATATCACTAAAACCATATTTGTAGAATAATTTTCTTAGAAATTATTCTAATTTAAATAAATTTAAATATAAATTATTTCGGAAATTTAAAAATAAGAATGTCTTTTAAATGAAATTACAGACAATGCAACTAGAGATACTGAAGTAACTGCATGATGTTATTTGTTATTTCAACTTATTTATTATTAATATTATTTATAAAAACTAGCAACTAACAAAAAAATACTTATTTTTTGTTTCTTTGTTCAGTTAATAACTGAACTGTAAATGTAATCTTTGTAAATGTAATGTTTTAAAAGTATTTAAAACATTCAAAAGTATATATAATATAATAAATTGTATAACTAATAAATAATATTTATAGTAATAATTTAATCTTTATCTTTTATCTGTTGTTAATTTGGATATTATATTATAAAGTATATCCCTAGCTCTCAATAAAATCTCTAAATGATGTGTATGCCAGACTTATGATTTACATTCATTAAGGGATTTCGTGGATCGACTGAACAATCTTTGCGAATTGATTTTTACATTGCAGAAAAGGAACTTTATTACATCAGAAAGGAATTATTAACTTGTCTTCCTAGACATATAAAGTATATCCCTAGCTCTCCATAGAATCTCTAGATGATGTGTATGCCAGACTTCTGATACACATTCAAGGGATTTCGTGGATCGACTGAACATTCTTTGCGAATTGATTTTTACATTGCAGAAAAGGAACTTTATTACATCAGAAAGGAATTATTAACTTGTCTTCCTAGACATATAAAGTATATCCCTAGCTCTCCATAGAATCTCTAGATGATGTGTATGCCATACTTATGATACACATTCATTAAGGGATTTCGTGCATCGACTGAACAATCTTTGCGAATTGATTTTTACATTACAGGAAAGGAACTTTATTACATCAGAAAGAAATTATTAACTTGTCTTCCTAGACATATAAAGTATATCCCTAGCTCTCAATAAAATCTCTAGATGATGTGTATGCCAGACTTATGATTTACATTCATTAAGGGATTTCGTGGATCGACTGAACAATCTTTGCGAATTGATTTTTACATTGCAGAAAAGGAACTTTATTACATCAGAAAGGAATTATTAACTTGTCTTCCTAGACATATAAAGTATATCCCTAGCTCTTCATAGAATCTCTAGATGATGTGTATGCCAGACTTATGATACACATTCATTAAGGGATTTCGTGGATCGACTGAACAATCTTTGCGAATTGATTTTTACATTACAGGAAAGGAACTTTATTACATCAGAAAGAAATTATTAACTTGTCTTCCTAGACATATAAAGTATATCCCTAGCTCTCAATAAAATCTCTAGATGATGTGTATGCCAGACTTATGATACACATTCATTAAGGGATTTCGTGGATCGACTAAACAATCTTTGCGAATTGATTTTTACATTACAGAAAAGGAACTTTATTACATCAGAAAGGAATTATTAACTTGTCTTCCTAGACATATAAAGTATATCCCTAGCTCTCAATAAAATCTCTAGATGATGTGTCTGCCAGACTTCTGATACACATTCAAGGGATTTCGTGGATCGACTGAACAATCTTTGCGAATTGATTTTTACATTACAGGAAAGGAACTTTATTACATCAGAAAGGAATTATTAACTTGTCTTATAAGACACACAAGAATACGGGAAAATTGTAAACTACAAAAGAACAATTTAACGGAAAAACAATAAAAATGTTGACTTCTGCACGCAAGCAGCTTGCATGAACCAAAAAACGAAACGTTTACTAATTTATAACGAATTACTTCGTATATGAAGAATATGTGTACAAACAAGCTATTTGAGTTTGAAACACAACATCTCGAGATGTCTTCGAGAGCTAGGGGATATAGTCATAGACAAGTTTACTCCCAATTACTAAAACTGCACAAACTCTCGATAGGTTACACACTCAAGTATCGGAAAGTGTTAGCCAACGATACTAACAACTTTAAAGTGGTTATGCCTTTCCATCCGGCTCTTAAAAACATACAAAGAGCCGTATATTCCGCTTGTGGAAACGATGATTTTTCGGATAGAGAAATAGTTACATAGATGTTGTTCAATAAAACAAAATCAGTCTAGTGTTTTCATAATTAAGACCTCTACAAAGCACCATGGTTTCCTTGAATTCTGAAAATTTTTCGTGTAACATATTACGATGTCTAAATTGCTCACCGATTAAAAATTAAAAGTATTTAAAAGTAAAGAAACATGTCTACAATATAAAATAAAATTCAGACCATTATGTAGATTATATCATAATAGAATCAAATTTTAAATCCAACAAAGACCGAAAAATTTGATAAGATTTTTGGATTGATCAACTATAGACATATGAAGCTGAACAAAAATCATTCTTATAGCTACACTATAGCCGACATCTATACTTGAATGATGAATACATAAATGGTGGCAACAAAAGTAAAAAAGATAAACTGATTTTAACAAAAGCACACTAAATATTACGTGTGAGAGTTAACACCCAAAAAATCTAAAAGCGTATGTTTTACCAAATGTCAATGTTTTACATTAATCCTTTTATAAATGTATTTTTAATTTGTGTTTTATCCAAAATGTGTTGTAAATGTGTAGTTTTGCACAGACAATTATGAAGGCCTAATTTAAGCCGAAATGTTTGGAAAACTATTGTGACATTTTTCTTTTCCTTCTAACTTTGCTGTTCCGCAATAAAACCGCCTACTGAGATCTTTTTTGGGGATTCATATTTTTACAAATAAAAGAATTAATATGGAATCAGTTGTTTTATAGCAAAAATAAATTGTTATATCTATTAAGGGTTACTAGTGTTCTTTAGTTACTTACAAGATACACACTCTTTAGCGTTTATATTACAAACAACTCATGAAACTCAACCACATTCCGCGTACTGTCGTCATATAATAATTTTTATAATTTTTAATAATAATACAAATTTATTTAATGTGGCAAATGCGTACAAGCTGTACGCTTACAAGTCCACAAACAAAAATGAAAAAGTCAAGCAGATAAATTGTTAAAATGGGATCGGATTTGTCGTTTGAAGCACTGCAGGGAAGTTGATTGGCGTATATGAATGGGCAGATGATTCCACGATAGAGGAGCAGCCACCAGGAAGGAGCGGAGTCCAAAGGAGGTAGAGTAGTTTGGGACATGTAAAAGAAGGGAATTACAGGAACGCAAGGAACAGTAAACAGGACGAGAATTATCAAGAAAAGGAAGGTTGAGAAATGAAGGGGTATGAAAAGTTACAAGGCGGAAAGCAACGATAAGAAGACGAATTTGAACACGACAATAAATTGTAGGCAAATCGAGAGAAGCAAGATGGTAGGATGTATGATCAAAACGACGAAGACGGAGGAGAATTCGGACAGCTGCGTTGACGATGCGTTGTAGGGGAAGAAGAGTGGATTTAGGTGAGTTGGAAAATTTCTCAGGGTTCAAATCGGCGTGTAGTGCTACAGCGTTGTAACTCAGCTATGAGATGAGCTGTCGGCCATAATTCATGATTGTGCCTCTTCATATATATATTCAAATTTACTTCCTTGAAGGTAATCGTGAAACTATATTCTTCGTTTTAAACAGCGTGTCTGAAACTGAAGTTTCACTTGATATATTTTTAATCTTAATTCGAGATATTCTCATTTATTGTTCATTTTTTATTTAATCCTCAGCAAGATTAGTGGTACAGAAAGTGCACATCTAAACAAAAGCTCAGAAGTTTTCGCTGTTAATCTTTTCCATTTTATGTACCTACTTAGTGATCACATATGTATTTTGTGTTGTGGACTGCTACATTTGCTTACATCCATTTATTCAAAATCTGTATTAAGCAATTTTATCTTGACGATGATAGCAGTTGGCTATCGAAAATTCGATATTTAAAATATTATTTTAAAATTCGATATCTATAAAATAACGTGTTTTACTATTAATATTAATTAAAATTGTTATCAAAAACAACAATACAAGTTTAAATAATTAAACTTGTATTCGTCAATGTTTTCGACATTGACGTTTTTATTTTTTTTATTTAATCCTCAGGAAGATTCACCAAACTTGGCTTCTACATATCCGGCGTTTAAGCACGTACACAGTGTTTTAGCTTTTATACATTACCCTTGTTTTGCTATTGCATATTGTTGTTGAACAATATCAAAAATATTTAATTTAACGTTTCGGCTTCCGCCTTTCTCAAATCTAGAACAGGACAAAATCATTAAACAACAAAACGTTTATTGTTGTGTCAACTCAAATCTTGCCATTTGAAAATGTGACACTGATTTATTAGTTGTGTCATATGAGTAGTCCGTTGACCAACTCAATACACTTATCTACCTTTCCTGCGCTAATCAGGAAGTTCTTCTATTATTGTATATTTGAAGTAATGTTGCATATCCAAAACGAGATTCACTGATGCGTCCGTTCTTTTTTATGTTTTATTTCGCTCATTCTATT
The DNA here is from genome assembly GCA_012934845.2 of Pomphorhynchus laevis. NCBI lineage: Eukaryota > Metazoa > Acanthocephala > Palaeacanthocephala > Echinorhynchida > Pomphorhynchidae > Pomphorhynchus > Pomphorhynchus laevis. The sequence goes on along the minus strand of WNNJ02001453.1, from coordinate 245,275 downwards.
GATCAGCCTAATATTTAACGATCTCGCAGTCTCCCCTATATACTGTGCCTCGTAAGAACAACAGCTTGTTAGATACACTATAATATTCCTTTACGAGTTAAATGATCTTTAACTTGTACCAGTGTACTTATCATTAACTTGATTTGTATCAGTGTAGTTACTAGTAAATTTAGAGGTGGACAGCATGCCTTCACAACATTTACATCGTGGCTTAAGCACGATTCGGATTTACATGGTCCGCGTTCTTAATCGTCCTTTATTTGTTTTTTCCTATTTGCTTGCTATATATATAGTTCTTGTTGTATGCTAAACTGTCTTCCAGGATCACCCATGATTCGTTTATATATTCCAAATTTTTTTCAATAAACTGGTGGTTAAAAGATGACAACAATTTACAACGTTATTTTACTAGTTTCGCGTTTCACACGCTTTTTCAAAAAATTCTGTCACAAATCTACAATTACAGAGCTTCGTATGTGCTACAAAATCCGCGTAAGAAATCAGTCATTTTCTGACCATTCAGAAATTGTGCCGCTATTTAAACCATATGATTTGTAAGTTCTTAATTGACCTTGCCACCTCGATTCTTTTATTAACCATTCTTTAATTAATGGTATATTATTTTCAACTACTATGTATTCCATCATTGATTCATCTCCGTTGTGTTGCTTCACTATATGTGTGACAATTCCATCTGTATTATAGTTTTTATTATTTTCTGGATTGTTGTTTTTAGAATTAAGTAATGATTTGATGTCTGCCCTTCTGTTGTTTAGCCTTTCACTAAGGGATCTCTTTGACTCTCCTATATATTGCAGGTTACATTCTTTACACCTGCCTACATATATAATGTTTTTAGTCGTGCAACAGTTATTTCCTTTAATAGGATATTTTAGATTTGTAGATGAACTTAATATTGTATCTGATTTGACGATACATTCGCAGGTTTTGCATCTTGATCGTTTATAGCTCTTGCAGACACCTGGTTTACGCGAATAATTTTTATTATGTTTGAATCAAATTTTGATTTAACTAAATGCGTAGAAATCTTATTTGTAGATTGGAAGCAAATACAAGGTTCAATGCCTTTGATGTTATATCTAGAGCAGACAAGTTTATATGCTTTTTTGATATCTCTATTTATGGTCTTTATTCCATTATGATAAGGTTGTGTTACATATACCTTTTCGGTTGGAGATGCCATCTGTAGCCATCGTTCCCTTGGTCGTCGTCTTATCTTGGAAAACTCTCTGTATATAGATCTGTTAGTATATCCTCTAGATATCAGTATTTTTTCAATGATAAAAAGGTTGTTCTCAAACTGGTAGTCGTCGGAACAGATTCTCCTCATTCGTAACGCTTCATTAAATATGACCGCTCTCTTTACTGTGCTACTTTGGTCGCTGTTTGCATGTAAATATAACGGATTGTAACGGATTTAATAGATATAACGAATTTAATCCAAGCAATATATTTTTTTAACCAAAAATACACAAAACTTAATTCCTTGCCCACCACGTTTTATTATCCGTAATTGTGGTACTGTAAGTTATAAATTGGCCAAATATCTACACCAAAAAATCATCCGGCTCTGGTGAATACAGCGTCTCATTTGACAAGTACAGATGACATCCTACGGAAATTCAATGATATGAATAAATCAATCTCTAGTAACTTTATTGCTACCCTATTATATATTAGACTATATAATATATGTAATATAATATATAATATATATATATATATATAATATATATTATATATATTCGAATTCGGCACTCAGGCGTGCCGAAGTCGAATGCATCAGCGTGATACGAGAATTTTATCGAGTCGCATTCGCAAACTTAAACGCGAACATCAACGAACGCTATCACTCAAAGTTGATCAGGAAAAAATGCAACGAACTAAGATCGCTTACTGGTCGTCAAGTTCATGTGAATGAAATACAGTCTATGAGACCAAGACGGTGCAGATGTATTCAACATCACCAAAGGTGCCAACGTCATAGCGAGATCAAAACTGATATGGTAGTGAATATATCTAGCACTGAACTAACAAAAGAACAAAGCGAAGCATTAGCGATGGGATTGTCATTTATTCCATCTCAATGTGAATTCAGCCGTATGGATCTAATACGTGATTTGAAGCATATTACATCGAAGATGATACAAACAACTGAACCTGACAAATTCGTCATTCATGCAGCTCTCATTTCGGACCCTATGTTCGAACGCTACCTCAGTATGCGGCCGAATTGTCTATTTGTCCTGATCAACATGAACAAAGATAAACGACGAGCATTAATATACTTGCGTAGTAGTAATGAAGTAGTCGTTCGTGCAGCGGGCCAGGGCGGAAAAATTGTTGTGTGGTTTAAAGTAGATCACGATAATGAGACAAAACGACAGTTGACATCAACATCGTATGTTGAAAAAATGAAACATATGTACAAAGTGTAAACACTTACATTCATGACAGTCTACGAGTGTTTTTCTAGTGTTTTCAAACATCTACAAATGTTTTCAAGACAGTGCGGATCGAACGCTTAACGAACATCAAAAATAAAAAGGGAAAATGACTTTTCACAAGGCAGACTTCCATATCACTCCTAGACGAGCTGATGCTAGCCGGCAGCACTCATCAGTAGGGTGAACTACCATCAGTCGTTTCGGTTGCCTTGTGATATAATAAATAAACATTTCCGAGAATTTGCTAACGTGGTAGCATGGGCATAGCCTCTTTAAACTAACCATGTGCTTTCCGGACAATCCTAATTTTATTCGGCAGGAAATTTACTTGCTGTTGTTGCTTGCTTTCTCACAGGATCTTTTGGAGGATACATTTTTATAATTTTTTAATGCGATTGTATTAAACTGTGCTCCGGGAGCTAATAAGTTTCAGTTTCATAATTGTATATGTTGCCAAAAATCGGAGTTCGATTACAAGTAGAGCAGACTTCATTATCACTCCTAGACGAGCTGATGGTAGCCGGCAGCACTCATCAGTAGGGTGAACTACCATCAGTCGTTTCGGCTGTCTTGTGATATTTCAAATAGGCATTTTTGAGAATTTGCTAACGTGGTAGAATAAGCCTAGCCTCATTAAACATATATATATATATATATATGGTTGTATTTGAAATAGACAACGAGATAGTATACTTACTTTTATTGTAACGTTTCAATCCTTGTTGAAAAAGATCCCTTAAACAAGGATTGAAACGTTACAATAAAAGTAAGTATACTATCTCGTTGTCTATTTCAAATACAACCATAATATATATTGGAATTTTCTATGGATCTAGACCAACTGCTTCTACCTAACATATGTATATATATATATATATATATATATATATATATATATATATATATGTATATATGATATATATCGCTATTATCTTTATTACTCGTATTTCGATTTTGCAAATGAACTATCTACAGTTAATTAGATGTTAATTTTTTAAAAAGCAGGCTACATAAGATCGTGTTAAATTCATTCAAATACATGCACTTAGCTTTCAGTGAAGTATATAGAACCAAAACCCAATATGAGTTTGGTTTCTATTGATATAGTTTGGTTTCATATAGTTCATAAAACATATGAAATATATTATAAATATATTTAATATATATAATATATATAAATATTTATAATATTATATATTTATAATATATATTTATAATATATATATCATATATTATATTATATGAAATACTATATGAAATATAGTATTTCTTTTATTCATTTTACTTTTCGTTATTAATATTTATAAATCCATGTTACTTGTCGAAAATAATATGCGCGAAGTAACAATTAAAAACTTACATTTATCATCCGAAGATGACATATGTGAAAATTATTACTTTGAAAATTACTTTGAAAATTATTTAAATTTTTAATTTCCAGGAACTATTAGGTATAGTAAAACGACAACTGTATCAATTACATAAGCACAAATATGAATTTAAAGCTGCATCAAACACAAATTTTAATGTTAAGTATGTTTATGGTAAATTGTGAAACTGATTCAAGCTCTTATACCATTAACTGTGTCATTACTTATCTACCATTATATAATATAATATATATTATATATTATATATAATATATAATTATATATAATTATATATATTTAGTAAATTATAATTGCATTTCGACATATATTAAACGACAACTGTATCAGGTATAGTTGTCCTGGAAATTAAAAACTTTTAAAATTATTTCTGGCTCACACTGAATATTATCGTTTTATGATTCAATATATTTTATATCTTGATCATTAACTGACAATAAGTGAAACCGACAAAATGTAAGTAAATATATTTTGACGCTTCGACTTTGTCATTACTTATCTATCATTATATAATTTATATTATATATAATATATAATTATATATAATTATATACATATTCAGTAAATTATAATTGCATTTCGATATATATATTTGTCTAGAAAATGTGAGGCCTAAGCAATTAGTTTCTAATTCTACTCAAACAAGGTAAAGTGATCACATTCAACTTTGTAAGTTGGTGTTATGATTTTCCTTTAGTGTTTCCTTCGATAACCGAATTAAAGAAAACAAGGGTCCAGTGAAATTTCCATACAGTAGAAGCATGATTCTTTTAGAACTGTTAGAAAACAATCCATATATATCAGGAAATGAGGTAATTACTTTTTTAATATTGAGTTTATTGAATTGCAAGCATATTTAGTTTATGGATATTCAAGGCATATTTAAAAATCACGGTAAGTGCAGATAAACACGTTTTTATCCATTTTATTTTAACGATTTTGAAAATCCTTAAAAATAAATTTGATACATCTTTAAATTCAATAATTATTAAATTATCGAATTTAATAATTTATTTAATTATTATTCGATGAATACTACAATTATTTTCAGCATAATAATATTTTAATATAATATAAAATTATATTAAAATATAATTTAATAAAAATGCGTACATTAAATATTTGCAAAAATTTCGTATATCTTTTAGGACAAGGATGGAAAGCTTGATCACTTTGAGAGCCATATTCTCATCTTGTCCTGACCTGAAGGCCCGATTAATTTATAAAATTAATTATTTTATGATCAAGTAAAAACAGCTTTATAAAATATAGAATTAATGAGAATATTTAACTTGTTCATCGGCATACTGCCTTCAAAGTTGCTGCAACCATGTAACGGAAAAAATGCAATATCCGATCTTTATAACCCCGAATATGTCAATGCTAGAAAGATAATCTCACACCGTTCTTCGGAAGCAGTTACATTAAAAGTGTTTAGCAAACCTCTCACAATTTTTCGGAATCCATAACAGTAGAGTAAGGCGCTCAAACGTTTTTCCGCATCAGTAATTACTGATGTACAAAACACCGTGTTTTAAACAGAAACCGTTACAGATTTTATTCAACAATCTAGAAATATAATTAATCTTTAAAATATAAAAGTTCAATCATCATATTATCCCCATTGTTTTTTACTTTAATAATTCATTATTTTTTTATTCCATCCATGTATAAGCGCCAGCAGCTTCTGAATTTTTTACTCAATTGTGTACTCAATTGTTATTCAATCATAACACACTGAACCCTTAATTATGTTATCACGCATGATCCAACAACTACTATTGATTCTAAAGAATCATGAGATTCAGGTTCTGGCTTAATTAAAAAACTCCTTTGCCGTTATCTACCAGCATAATTTCATGTAGGCTTTTAATATACAATATTGAAGGCCTGTAATCATTACGAAATTTCGATTTTGTCGAATTATTAGAAACATTTTACTATAAATGTAAAATACCAAATTTTTGACTTGGACATTTTGGCTATCTATGCGGATTGTAGGCGTCGTTCAGGTTGAATGGTAATAGCTGCTAATCTCAGTTTCCCCGAGTGGCTTAATTTTTCTGCTAAATGTTTATTAAAGCATATATCGGTGTGCTTGATTACATTGGGAGCTATATTTTCATTTTGTTTTGACCTGAATGGTCGGACTAATTTATAAAATGTAATAATTTTGTGATTAAGCAAAAACAGCTTTTAAAAATTAATAAATGTTCAAATTAATTTGAATTTGAACAACGAGGTCATCAATATTAACATTTATATTACTAACACCGATTGTTGATGGAATGTGTTTGTTGTCGAAATGTCATAGCATGACAATCTGTATTAACGTTCTGTTTACACATAAAGGTTCGCAATATGAGAATATGTTTCAATAAAAAATCGTCCTCAGTACGAAAGTAAAAAACTGATCTCATGCACCATCCACCCAGTTAGTGGATACGTTCCCACATTAAACCTAGTCCACTCTACTGCAGAATTATAGATTGTCTTCGATTCGCCGAAACTAAATAATGATCGTACCCAATTTGACAATTGCGATACAGATGATAGTTCATGTAGTAGAAGTATTCTATTATCAACTTGTGGCAAATCAAAATCAGATATCGAAAACACCAATTTAGCAGCTCTAAATTCTACTGAAGGACTCCCGATATTGCATGTCAGTACAAAACGAATACACAAGCCTTCGTCCGTTGTACTGTAGGGCAACATCTGGTTACCGAATGCTTGTTTACGCTTATATGAGAATAAAAGCTAAAATTGCTGAACGTGCTCGTTTAAAGATTTTACCTTCTTAAAACCAATTATCGTATCCCACTTGTTGAATAACTCACTCCCAATTACTTTTCGCGATTTTCATCGACTTCAGCAACGCCTTCGATTCAGCCAACCGAGACATGTTATTGTATAAATTTTTGTCCTTATTATGCATCTCAAGAAATTTCCTAAATCTAATAGCATCAACTTTAAGTACTAATCTCGATTAGCGAATCCACTCAATTGTATATCCTCGTTTATACCCATTTTTTATAACCACTCAATTGTGTTTCACTCTCGTAATAGAAGGTACTCAATTGGTAAACAACTCTCTAAATCGTTATTGTCATGCCATCCTTTTAGAATAAATGAAACTAAAGTCATTAAATCTTGTAAAGGTACGTTATACCGTGGTGACAGTCTGATGCTCTATTGAATTTGTCCTTAATTACAATTAATGACAAATGATTTGTCCTTAATTATTTGGGGATACTTTGTCATCGAGATGGTCTTTCTCAACATACATGAAACGAAAATCCTTCAAGATTGCAATTGCGACGTCTAGGATTCCAAATCTCGGATCTCTCTCTTTTAGCGGTGCTTTAAGGTTATTCAAAATAATGTTGCTTCCGATGATCTAATTTGGTAAACAGCTTCTTGGGATGATATATCTTCTACAAACTTTATCCTTATAGACATATGTCAATTGATATATGTAAAGAGAGTAATTTGGGTGTCTATCAAATGATTTTCGGCAGTAGTACGCTCTCGCATCTAAAACCGCGCTCACTTTTCATATAGAAATCGACGAATCTTTGTCATACAGCAGTCTATAATAGTATTTGATATTAATAAAATCTAAAAGTCGGTGTTTGGACCGGACATTTATTTTACATAGGTGTATACTCAATCAAATTCGCGCAATCCACGTTACGACAAGAGAGACCATCATCACACGATTATCATTCAAAATTTTGCTGTATGGCAATACAGGTTCACTAAGCTAGTACTTGGTGCCGTTGAAGAGTTGATCGAAATCATGTGCAGCCTTACTACAATCTCTAGTGTCCCGAAACTTTCATTGATGTCACTGACCTAAATGTATACACTAACAAATTCACATTGATTTAATGCTCATTGAAACTCGCCCATTTTTATGATTGCACACTATTTTGCTATATATGTTATATGTAAAATTTTTATTTTGGTATTTTGCCTATACCGAAAGTTTAAGTGATTAATAAATATCACTAAATTAAATTATTATTTCATTAAAAATTAATTTTTATATATTTTATATTTTTTCTTATTACAGAGAGAAAAATTTTATTGTAAATTTGAAATCTGTCATTTATTGTTCAAATTTGTTTATTAATTCTATAAATATTAATTATTTTAGAATAAAATATGCACACTGTAAAAATAATTATCTTAGTTGAACGTATTGTATAGTATATCAATAGCCTATTTTCATTATACACACTACCAATATCATATACTACTGTTAATAGTGTCATCAAGACTTTTATGACCCAAACAATTATATATCCTCGTTTTTAATGCTATAGGCAACGGGAGGCATGAAATTTAAATGCTATTTTAAAATTTGAATGGATAACATATTTCGTAATCTTTAATAACTCATTAATTATTGCTGTTTCACATTGAGTTGATTAATAAATCTTATGTGAAAAAAAAATAAAAAGGGGAAATTTAAATAAAAGCAGTCATAAACACCTGACTGCATACATTGCAAAATCATTCGTTTTTAACTGTAAATTTGAATGTTATTGGAATATTATTTTAGATTACTACAATCGATAAAATCTTAAATAAAAATGCCGAATAACTAATACTCTTTTATGGTTTTATGATTTTAATCAGAAAAATCACGTTTTTATAGCATTCGATATTAAATCAATCTTTAATTTTGCCACAAAAGTATTTTATTTCAGAAAGTTGAAATTATTTCATTTAGATGAAATTCTTAAAATAATTTAAATTGAATGACAATAAATAATTCTGTTTTAAAAAATATTGAAACACACGAATATTAATTTTTATTGCGAATAAAAATTAACGAATGTTTTGAACACACTGTCATCGCATTTAAAATTTTATTTGTGAAATTGAAGCCACATTTCACCAAGAAAGTTTTATTGGTTATGCTACTTGATACATTATATTAATGTATATTGATATAATACATATATTATACATATATACATCTTTTATTAATCTTTATTTATTTAATAATATTGCATTCGGGTCAAAAAAATGTTTTTTTAGCCAACCATTACCCGAGAATTAAAACTCTTAAATTTTATTTAAATATCGCGGCTGTTCGTGCAGCCCTTTTCAATTGTGCGTTTAAGCAGTATTTATATTATTATAACCATTTAGAAAAGTATAATTATCAAACTCGGGACTTTTTGAACACCGTCAGGCTCATGTACGAAAGGAGAGATGAAAATATCTCGAAAAGCTCTAATTCTTTGATTCTTGCAAATTCTCAGTTTTCTGTTTCTAAGCCTATCTATAAAACTAAAAGGTTATTTTTCAATTATGCTTAACTTTTCACTTCATAACAACCAGCAGATCAAGAACGAATGACTGTGCATCACTGATGATTTTACGCAAACGCGAACAAAGACATTGTATTAGAAGAACATCAAACAGAAATCATAAATTACGTGTAAGTTTTTCACATATGAAATCATTAGATTAATTATATGATTAATTAATTAATTTATTTATTTATTACGTGTAAGTTTTTCACATATGAAATCATTAGTTGATCATTAGATTAATTAATTGATTAATTAATTAATATATGAGCTTATTTGACTGATAAATGCAGAAATTCTTTAAATTAAATAGAGAATTAATTATGTATTAATTGAATTTTAAATGTAGAAATCTTTAAGTTGGAAATACTGAAACAACAATTGTTTTTTACAAATTATAGCCAGGAGTCAAATAAAAATACTTACAGAAACATTTAAATTATAAATTGATTGTATAAACTCATTCTTTAGATATTGTATAATTAGGAGAAAGTGAAAAGTGATATTTATTAAAAAATCGAATTTTCGGTAACATCTGTTATTATCAGGAAAAACATTCATTTCAAAATTGCTATAAAAACTGGTTATGCACAAATAAATAAAGAATTTCTTAATATAATATACACAACCGTTAGATATAACCAATTAAGTTGATTATAAATCAACATCCACAGTATCTTCAATAACTTATTGTAACTTCTTCTAACACGGCCTATGGTCCAGTGAGATTTGAGCTCCCCAGCCGCACTAGCGCGCCGCCTTTGGCCTGAACCATTCAGGGTCTCTGACCCTCTAAGAGTCCAGTCAAGGCAGACTATGGTTGGTAATATCTAGATAAGGAGCTTAAGAAACCTTAGTATTTGCTCTGGGGACTTCCTCTAGAGAAGAAGACTAATCCCGAGATACCCAAGTACCCCAAAGGCGTACTTGAGTTTTTCTATTCAGTGACATATGCTGGGCCCTTTTCAGAGCCTACCTAGCTCTTTTTAGAATACGTTTAAGTCTATTCAGGTCAGCTTTCGCCGACCAATTCCCCGTAACTGTTAACCCTAGATATTTTACACGGCTCGTGTAGATGGGGAATGGTTAAAGGCTACAAAATGGAGGAGAGTGCAGAGAGGGCTGGTCTCTTAAGCTTCTTGTTGGCGGCAGGATCACCATTAAAGGCTGCCACCTGCGATTTCGTGGTTTAAAAAACGTTGGATGTGGGTAACTGATCTTTTAATCTTGAAAAGAAACGGCTGATGTCGGAGACTACATCTTTGCAATGCATCCAAAAAACATGGATGTGGTATCAGCAGCATATACCGCGAGATGATGATCTCGTTTAGAAGCTTTAAAGAGAACAATGGAGGCAGCAAGATATAATATAAGAGAAAGTGGGGAACCTTGAGGCACACCTGTAATAGGGTAGAACTGACGTGCATCAGGGTCGTCTTCATAATAGAACCGCTTGGTGTACAGCAAAATCTATACCCTATTAACAATTTTCACAGGCTACTCGAGGGACATGAGAGAGGAAATAATAAAGGGAATAAATATGCGGTCAAAAGCAGCAGAAAAGCCAATAAAGATAGTCACAGCAAGGTGATGACTGGTATCTTGACAAAACTGTTGCACTTCACCAATTGCTGAATGAACCGTGCGACCTTCGACAAACCCATGAAAACTCGGTGGGATCAAGTTACACCTACTTAAATGGACGCAAATTCTACGCGCCAGCGCTTTTTCGTAGGTGGAGATGAGGGAGTTTTGAATCGAAATAAGTCACAAGTCTTTAGGACACTAAGCCTTATTTCGCTTAGGTAAAATTATTCTGCGACTGAAGTTGATGCCGGCTACATCGGATGGTGAGGCTAACAGCATTATGACGGCCAATTCATTTCCTTTGATCGGCTGTCAAAAGCTGACAAATCCGAGAAGAGAGTGGAGCGACGTTTTGAAACTCCCCGGAAGTGGGCCCCAGGTGTTAAGCTTATCCGCAACGAATAAATCCCAGCTCATGAAGTAACCCTAAGGCGGGATTGAGTGGGGAGAAAGCGTAACACCATAGTTATGCAGGGCTAGTGATTCCTCTAAAACTTTATCCCTTTTTAAGGGATAAATCGAGTAATGTCCTGGTGGATACGGATAGACCGCGTCTCCTGAAGGACTGTAACATCTGCATCTCTACCAGATAAACGGCTAAAGGCAGAAGCACCTCCCTAATTCCACTGAAGGATATTCAGTGAAAAAGACTCTTGATTGCTTTGCATTGTGTTAGTTTAGCTGGAAGGGCATTGCCTCACCCTAGACAGAGCTAGAGGTTGAAAGGTTGCCCCCACCACCACTAGCGCTGCCCAGAGTGGGTACTTGCCCCTGGGCATTATCGTCATTTCCCTTTGAGGCGCTTTTAATTTTGCCCTTAAGCATTTTGCCGATCTTTAAGGGGGGAACGGCATGAGCCGAAGCCCTTTCTTTTTCGAAGCTGGAATTTCTGACGAAGGAGGAATCACCGAGTTTGCTGGCACTGTCGGCGACGTTAGTAGAGCAGAAAGTAAAGATTTCACCAACTCCTCTGTTTGTTTTCTGGACTCAGCCGATCTGAGGTCCATAGCATGAAGTAGTTCTTGGTCAGACATACCTCTACTGGCATTCAGGGGAGCCGATGTCGCGGCACCAGAATAAGACCCGGGTTTCTTCGCAGCAGAAGATTGAAACAAACTACTGTACTTATTAAAGAAGACACATCTTCTACTTCAGGCTTGGTGACTCTCCCCACAGTTGGAGCAGGATGGGGGCGTACATTTGCTTCCGGTCGCTGCAGCCGGACAAAAAGATGATCTACACACCCCACATGTATTCGGTACGGAGCAGCTGGAAGCCCAGTGCCCCCACTTATGGCATTGACTACAGTGAGGATAAGTGTACTCCTCACTGCCGACAATTTTGAATTTTAGGTTAAAGCCCATGAAGGGATTACATGTCGTCTTTTCCACAAACTCAGCCTGTTCCATCGCCGCTGAACAAAAGCTAATTGTTAACGGGAAGCCGTTTTTCCCAATCAGGGGGCGGAAGTTAGTAATTTTATAAGTTTTTTTAGTATCTCAATATCCCCATCATCCAAGTGTGTCGGAAGATTAACTATTTTCAAGGATGCTTGGATGGGTTTACACTCGAATATGCCCAAATCTTTGAAGTTCGCGTTGAAAAAACTCTCATAGCTGTCCAGGAGATCCTGGGATGAAAACGATATCTTAATACCATTGTTGTTATATCAGACAGTGTTGAAAATTATTCGGTTGTTCATTTTAGAGACAAATTCTTTGAGGAAAGTGTTGTATAACATGTGCCTCTCTAAAGGCTTTATTATTTTGATAATCCCCAGATTAACAAGTTTGGGGATTGATGGAAGTAATTCTTCATTATCAGAAGGAACAGAAACATCACTTACCTAGGGGCTGTGATGATTAAGACCGACATTTATCTTGTTTAGCTTAGATTGGAAGGTTTTTCGTTGTAAATAGAAGACAAATTGCTTTCCATAACTTCAGAATTGTAAGTAGTAATTTGTTGTAAGTTTTTTAGTGTAACATCATCCAGAGTGCTGAATTAGCACTACAATAGCTTTACCAAATTGGATCATCAGCACAAGCACTGGCAAATGCCAGCACAAAGTATCTTAATATCGGCTTACTTGTAATCTCAAATGATGATACCATTCCGCGTGAATTTTTATTAGTCATATAAGCCCGACGTGAAAGAATGACGAATGCCGGTTCGTCATCACTATGACTCATCAGTGCCAGTTATCTCCACTGCTGGATGCTGAGGAGGACAGCAGACGGCAATCAACGAATGAATCAAGTGCACGATGCACTAGAAAATCTCTAGTAACATCATCTAGAGTGCTGAATTAGCACTACAATAGCTTTACCAAATTGGATCATCAGCACAAGCACTGGCAAATGTCATCACAAGGTATCTTAATATCTTAATACTTCTAATGATGATACCATTTGTATAATTGCAAATCTATGACCCAGCATTTGCTATTTGACGGTAGCTAGCTGAATTTCATTCTTTAAATCGTTGTCATTATAAAATCAGTGAAGATTAACATTGAAGATAGCGATATATATAACGCTGCTTAAGTCATTCAACTTAGTTGATTATTATAAATCGCATAATCAGTTTAAAATAAAATTTCGACATCCACAATTACTTAATAATTTAAACTTTACTTGTTTATTCGTCCTCGTATTTTAGCTTTATAAGTACGGAAATAGAATCAGTAATATCCCCTTTGCTGATTCAATTGATAAAATTCATATTAGCAGAATAAAGCATTCAAATACAGTTGGAGATAAGGTAACTCACACTTTTGTTAAACCATTTTTATTAGCAAACATAAATCTTTTATGTAATTACGATAAATCAATCTAACCACGTTATTTCACTTATTTTACACGATGATACAGTGTTCTGCGATACTCGTGTATTCTTCCTATTAGAGTTGGCTTTCTGATCGAGTAATTCATTCAGTATTAAAATGTATATCCGAGGTATGTTATGTATGTATAGTGCAAACGTACTATACATATAGTCAGTCATAAAATGACTGACTTCATTTTATCTAAATAATCAGGGTAATAATATTAGATAAAATTAAAAACAATTTATACAGAACAAATTACTGTACTATTTAACATTCTTGGGCTTTTTTCCTTAAAAGTCTAATGTCTAAACGATCATAAACGCAATCCAACTTGCAGTCGTGAATTAAGAAATCTCGTTTTGGTGTAAAGAAAACGTACAAATAGCAAATGTATAGCGACAACACTCCCAACCGACTTCACATTTTCTATACATGATGGAGTGCATGTAAATACTTTTATTTATGTAAATATGGGACGCACTGAAATTTTAGTTATAATTTCAGGTAACAAACTACAGCTAATGAATACTAGCTACTATATACTAATGAATTAATATAGCTTTATTATATCGTTGAGAATTGCTTTCGGGTCAAAAGTAACTTTTTTTTATTGCGAACCATCCCCGAGAATACAAAAAGAACTTTATTTATTTGATATTTCGACTGTACTTAGCAGTACTTTATGTTCTTTTTGTATTCACGGGGATGGCTCGCAATAAGAAAGACAGCTTTATTAATTAACAGGCAACTAAGATGCTAATAATAATTTAAAATGGATACATTTACTGCTAAATATTTATCCAATCTTTTATTAATCAATTTATAAAAATACTTAGTTACACAAATTATTTTAAAGATTAAGATATTTCCACTTTTAAATATGTAGCTTCAGTTGTCACTACAAAAAGTTGCCAACAAATTATTAAACTTCTAAGTAGAAATTTTAATGAATGGATTTAAATACTATACTCCGTGTTAGAATTGGATATTACTGTATTTGGCTTGCTGTTAGGTTGTGTCCAATAATTGAGGCCTAAACCTGATAACATATCAGATTCCTCATGATGACCTACAATCTTTATTTAATACTCGGTATACTTTTAATAGGTTTATAAAACCTTGAGTTGAAGGTTGTTATGAATGGATAGTAAATAATATATTTATTAAGAATAAGATATTGCTCTAAATAAACACAATACGTCAAAGGAAATGGATCAGTGGCATATATTTAGCCCGCTGATATGTTTAGTCGGAGATTTAAGACGGAAACCTTATAACATAGTATATCATCATGATGACCTCCAATCATATTCTAATAATTTGTATACTTTTAATTAGTTCTTAAAACTTCGAGAAAATTTGTATGGATTGAAGATTGAAAATAATATACTCCGTGTTAGAATTGAATATTACTCTAAATAACCACATTACATCAGAGGGAATGCATTTTTAGGATATATTTGGCTTGCTGTTAGGTTGGGTCGAATAATTAAGCCTGAAACCTGATAACATAGCAGATCCTCATGATGACCTCCAATCTTTTTCTAATACTTGGTATACTATTTTGCGGGTCATAAATCTTCAATAACAGATTTTTATGGATTTAAATAATATGAATTTAAAGTGTTGATATAAATAATATAATCTAAGATATTGCTCTAGATAACTGCATTGTATCATAGGAAATACATCATTAGCATATATTTGGACCGCTGATATATTAGGTCGAGGAATTAAGGCTGAAACTTGCTATTATTTTATTCTAAAATAATATATAACAAATAATGTTATAAAATATCTTAATGTAAAAAAGTTTGATTATATAACATTTTAAGATTAAGGGTACATTTTTCAATTCACATAAAATACATTGATCACATAAAATACGTTTATCACATAAAATACGTTGATCACATAAAATACGTTGATCACATAAAATACGTTTATCATATAAAATACGTCATTCATTAAAATACGTTGACTCGGCAAACTGATCTGATTTGCTCTTGTTGCGCGATCAGCTTTATTTAAATTTGATGCATAATTAAACATTAGTTTACTTTGTGCCAGCCAAAATATGCAACAATACGATTTTCTTGATGCATTCAATTTTAGTCAAATTAAACGAATTGTCGTTACAGACAAATAATATTTTCATTAAGCTGCTTTAAATGAAACTATAACAAAGTCAAATTTACGGAAGTAGAATGCTTTCATGTATTAGTTTACACCAAGTAATGATTTTTTAAGTTCGCAAATGAAGACATGCAATTTGTCTAAGATTGAATTTAAATTATTTTAGGTCTATTATATTTTATATGAGTCGAAAGCTTATTTTTTACTTACCCAGTCATAGTAACAAAATTTATGAGTATTTGCGAATAAACATTCTTTGGAATGCTTGATCTTTCTTTTAAAAGAATGCGGTCTTAAAATATTAAAATTTGAGATAGCAATTTCTAAATAATGTAGAAATAATGTATTTTCAAAAAATGTCAAAAGTACAATGAGAGAGATAAAGATAATAATATTTCAATTAAAAATATGTCCGCATCAGGCATAGGCATTATCTTCGTCATATTCTTAGCATAAGACATCGCAAATTAAAAAATAGCATTTAATCACCCCATAGATTGAGATAATTCCCCATAAATTGGGTATTATCTTAAAAAACAGAACTACCCTTAATTTGAATCATCGCTCCGATGATTCAGATAAAGGGTAGTTCTGGTTGTCGAGCTTTAAACACTATTTAAGCGTGTATAAGGTGCCTATGAATGATTATTAAAGTCACAGTACTGATGAGCTCCGTTAGAGCGAAACTCGTATACCGTTGTTGAAGTTTGTTGTCAAACATAGGATGACTGGGCATACGTAGCGACTTTGAATATTGCGAGAATAATTCAGTTCTATTCTTGGTCTGATGAGGATATATAGAATGCTGCATGGTGTTTATGCCTCCTTGTGAGGAAAACAATGATTTATTTACGAGGACACCATTTGGTGTTGCAGGGCAGGTATAACAACTATATATATAATTATTTTCAAGAATTATTTTCACAGATTTAAATTTTTAAAAATTCAAAAAGAATGTGTAAATGTATTCAAGGAAATCCTAAGCGGTGGTTTAACCCTTATATATATATATATATATATATATATATATATATATATATATATATATATATATATTAGGGTTATCTATCTCCGAATTAAGAACGTCATTTTCAAGAATTATTTTCACAGGTTCAAATTTTTAAAAATTTAAAAAGAATGTGTAAATGTATTCAAGGAAATCGTAGGCGGTGGTTTAACCCTTATATATATATATATATATATATATATTAGGGTTAAACCACCGCCTACGATTTCCTTGAATACATTTACACATTCTTTTTAAATTTTTAAAAATTTGAACCTGTGAAAATAATTCTTGAAAATGACGTTCTTAATTCGGAGATAGATACTTCAAGCAGATCCACGGTACGGCAATGGTCACACCCATGGCACCAGTGTACGCCATCAAATACATGGATTTTTTCGAGCAAGAGAAGCTAGAATCTGCAAATAAACGCCCCTTATACTGGTGGCGTTACATTGATGATATATTTATGATATGAAATGAGTCAGATCATGACCTAGAAATGTTTATTGCACATCTTAATGACGGTCAATTGACTTTCACAGTTAATAAATGTGTCCCCCTTCCTTTCTTGGATGTAGAAATATGTAAAGATAATAAAGGAAAATATTATATAATGATACACAGAAAGTCATCATCAAACAATATGTTTTTTGCATAGTTTAAGCTGCCATCCCTTAAAAACGAAGAAAAATATGACATGCAACGAAGCCTTGCGTATATAAAAGATTTGCTACAAAATTTGTTCCAAAGAGGAGCATTTATCGAATTAGACTAAATCACATCTAAGCAGAGGCTACAACAAATTAATTATCTATAAGCAAATTCAAAATGCCAGAAGATGTTTTGATGCTAAACTTATTACTAACAATCAAAATAATGCGAAGAATAAAGCTTAAGTTGTGCTAGAGTATCATCCAGCTTTAAAATTTCTTCAGAGAGAGTTCAAAAGAGCCTACGATAGAATAAACGTGATAGAACTTATACCAACTATTTATTTTAAAAGTTTTAGCAAAATAAAAACCTAAATTGTACGCTCTAAATTAAAAGGTAGAGAATCGAATAACACACTAGCAAATACATGTACACCCTGTAAACGACCAAGATGTAAAACTTGTCCAGTTATGAATACATGTCATGAATACATAAGTCAACAGACCAATCTTAAATACAAATTAAAATATTCATGTACTTGCAAAGATAAAGGGGTAGTTTATATAGCAGAATGCTTTGTTTGCAATGCACAGTATGTTTGTGAAAGTTTGAGATGCCTTTCAGTAAGACTAAATAATAGGAGAGCTGGTATATTGCACAAACGTATCACTCAAGATGCCGCAGTAAAACATGCACTGCTACATGGAAATGAATGTTTTAAATATACAATATTATCGAAAGACAATAACAATGTCCATTAAAGGCGGGAAAAGGAAATGAGAGAAATTGGGCGGTTAATGACGGATAGGAGCAACATGCTAAATGAAGAACACTTTTTTCAATGGAAAGATTTGACCTGAAATTTTTATTTCGTACATTTGTGCTGTATTTTACTTTGTCTTCTAGATTTTGAAAAAGGCGAACTAAGCCGAAACGTAAATAAAACAAATCTTGTCTCACCCTAGTTTTGAAATTAAAAAGTCCAGTTATTTAGCAGCACATATGGATTTTAAATCAATAGTTGTCAGTTTAGGCTCCTGGACCACAGTTACAAGCGATTTTTCGCACTATCAATTTATAAAACCGTATTCCTTTCGGAATCCTGTGAGAGATTCAGTGCCCTCGAGATCAACGGATACGCATTTGTGCATAAAAAGAATAATTAGAAGGTCCACACACGCAACAAGCCAGTAAAAAAGCTTTATGCGCCTGAGTTACGTCTAGCATCGTGAGAAATTGCCGGTGTCTTTACAGTTATCACAAAAGCAGTAAAAACGCACCCTAACCACTTCATCCGACTGACGATGACTGCTGGGTGGTTAGGAGCGTCTTGGAGTGATACATCATACTGATGGAGTTGAATATTGAAGTCCAGTTATTTAGCAGCACATATGGATATAAAATCAATCGCAGCCAGTTTTGACTACTGAACCACAGTTTCAAGCGATTTTTCACACTCCCAATTTATATATATTTATATATACTAAATATGATTATTGGTCTCTACCAACAAAAAACAAAGATTAATTCTTCAATTTAAGTTTCGCCTTAAGGCTTCTTCAAAAATTGTATGTTTATTAGATATCAAACTTTTTTATCAAACCGGAAATAGCTTATAAATTGATTTTAATTTATACTTACAATATATATAGTTTCATATGGGATCATGAAGATCGATTGAAATCGGGATTGTTGATCCTTTGATGGATGCTTATTTATCTATTGAATAGTTGCTAGGTCACACAAGGTTGCTTTTCGCATTGAAAAGCAACTGCAGAATCCTTCCTTCATGATATTCAATTCCATACACCCTGACTACTAACAGCACCATTGCCACGCCGTTTTCGTTTCACCCGCTTTTTGCCACATGTTGGTAGCCCCGTGCTCGTCAGAAGGCTGACTACCAACCATTCTCCTTTTGAAATTTGACTCATCCGAGATTCGAGCTGTCGCTCTTCGTACTTGGCTTGCGCTCTTGACTGCTAGGCTACGAATCCAGGATTACCAGATTTCACACAGTATATGAAACCTTCCATCATGATCTCCAGAAACTGCATTGTCCGAGATGCTCTCTGGCATGCTTATTATAGATTGTTTCGTATAGGATCATGACGATCGATTGAAATCGGGATTGGTGATCCTTTGGTGGATGCTTATTTATGTATGAATAGTTGCTAGGTCACACAAGGTGACTTTCGCATTGAAAACCAGCTCCAGAATCCTTCCTTCATGATATCAGATTCCATACACCCTGACTCATAACGGCATCATTGCTACAGCCGTTTTCTATATATACATTGTGAATAAATGCCTTTATTCACAATGTCACACAGACAACCGAAACGGTCATCAGTACTTCATTCTACTGATGAGTGTTTCCGGGTACTCATTGGTCGTCTAGAAGTGACATGGTGATTGAAATGTATGAACGCATTGCCAGATAATTCTGGCCTGCAACTTACGAACGTTTCTCAAACTATATCAAACTTTATATATCCATGTCAAGACGCTCTTCCGGATTACTTCTTAGGAATTCAGTCGTGATTATAACAATTTATAAGTTTGAATTTGATTTGTTGTAATTTAGAATTTGATTTGATCCGAATGAAAAATCTATAGAATTTACTGAAAAATAAAATAGCATTTGATTGATTATAGATTAATTGATTTTATTGCATGATAACATCTAACGATAAAATCGATAAAACTCACAAATTGACACTTTATAATATTCTAATATATCATTACAAATATTAGTGTCCAAAAATTCTAACCCATCGGACTTGTCTGTCACTTTGATTACAAATTCCAGATTGCTAAATATGTTTAAATTTTGTACAAATTCTTTAATAATGTCAAGTTTGATGACCAAATTAAAAAGATATGATCTATGTATTTGTTCTAAAAATTTCAAAGTTTCGACTGTTTTGAACATATAGCAAATTGAGTGTTCGAACATATCGGACATTGCATCTTGTAATTGTAAGTGACTACTCAAAGTGTAAATGATTAAAATTTGTTACGAATAAAAGTGATTACCAGAGATGTCATCTTTAATTTTACGATGGATGTTTTTTGAAAGGACTAGATTGAATATAATCCCTTCTTAAGATTATATATAAATTATAAAATTCATGTATAATTAATTATATAAATTATAATGTTTAATTTATTGAAAATATATAATACAATATTCTTGAATTGGAAGGAAACATGTTGGTTTCTCTTAATTATATTAAATTGGAAGGCTATACCCAGCAAATGAAAATTTAATTTATTTTCAATATTTCGGCTGAACAAATATGTCATCATCAGGAATATTTTATTGTAATGGTTTATATTTTTTAACCAAGAATAATCAGTTGTTCTGTAAAACAATTTGTTCTGTCGAACAAAGGAATTCAATTATCATTTGCTAGGTATTTTCAATTTAATAATACGAAATATTTACAAGGAATAAGAATAAGATCAAATAACTGTGTCTACGTATGTTATACTATACATAAATAAAAAATAAAGATAAATAACAAATAATTATATAAGATTTTATACAATTTATATTTATATCAAGTTAAATTTAAAATTTAAATTTTAAATAAAAGTCAATTTTTATTAATTGACTAATAAATAACAGATGATATATCAGAAATAAGGATTAGATGTCATCAGGAGGAACTGCTATGTTATCAGGTTTCGACCCTATTTTTCGAACAAACATAGCAGCTGGTCCAAATACATGATAATAACTTATTTCATCTGATGAAATTTGATTATTTACTGTACCTTATTCTAATACTGAGCATATTGTTTATTATCTATCCATAATAAAATTTTCGCTTAACTGTTTAAATAAATTTTTAATGATAATTTGTTTTTTTTTTGTAAAATTATTTAAAAAGCCATTAAACCTGATTGAAAATTAGCAGCTGGGACAAACACATGCTAATTACGTATTTTCTCTGATGAAATTTGAAAGTCAATTGTTATGAATTGACTAATAAATAACATACTATTTATCAGTATAAGGATTAGAGATCATCATGAGGAACTGCAATGTTATCAGGTTGTCCCCTATTCTAGACCTAGTTTGAGCTGCTGGGCCAAATATGCGTTAATGACGTATTTCTTCTGTGAAATTTGATTATTTAGTATCTTATTCTAATACAAAGTATTTTATTTATTGTCCATTAATATTTTCCGCTTAAGAGTTTAAATAGAGTCTAAATAATATTTTTTAGAAATTATAAGATTTTAATATGATATTTTGTTGATTTATACTTCTTCATTATAAGCTTGAAAATTAGCAGAAAAATAGTCGTATCAATAATACATAGCTTCAGTATTTTCGGCAGAGCTTATATTTTCGGGTAAACAAAGTCCACAGGCACCAAAACATTACCAAAATTATTTGTTTCAATTAAAAATAAATACCAAAAATATAAGTAACAAAATATTTCACTTTTAGATTTATGCCTCAACCTTCAATATTTAAATTTTTAAATCTGTGTATAAAGAATTCATTTGAAATCTCAAAGCCCGATTAATCGTTTTTCGAAATTGCAAAAATTGTACTAATTTGAATTTAAATGTTTCAGCAAAAAGAGAAAATGCGCAAAATTTCTTCAATTCGTTCATCAGATCAAACTTTCGTCAAACCAGAATGTTTAGAAAAGCGGCAGCATCATTCCACTACACCTTTTAGAAAAAAGGTAAATGCTTCAACTTGTATAAAGATTTTAGAATAAATAGCTACTAATTATTTTAAAATAAAATAATTGTTACAAAATTATGCTTCTAAAACAATTATACAATTTTTATAAAATTCCTAATTTTATGTCAAAGTATAACAAGTATTTTACAATATTTTGGACCAGATAATTGGTAAATTAAGCAATCTTTACAAATCCTAAAATTATTTATATTATCATTGTGGATTATTCTATTTATTTAAAATTTATTTAAAAAATAAAATTATCGTAAAATTAATTTTAATTTTATTAAATTAAAATTTGATGCAGACATCCCATCGGCCAGTGTTCCCAACCAAGCTAGGTTAAGCTCATCAATTGATAAGGAGCGTCTCTCTAAACTGATAGAGGTGTCAAGCACGTTTGATGCCGCCCATCTTTTATCCATAGGATTCCCACACGCGATCGCCTGGTTCCACGCTATTCCCAACAAAATAAACTCATTGAGCGTGTCACCTACGGAATTTCGAGTTTTAATTCACTTGTGGTTGGGAATGCCCATATCGGCGAAACCGTACATATGCCGACGATGCTTCAGAGATGTAGACGTACATGGATTTCATGCCCTAACGTGTCAGTTCGGCGGTTACCCTGGCTTAAGGCACAACGGAATAAGGGACACGGTCTTTCAAGCAGCTGAGTCAGCTGGTATGCACGTTGAACGCGAGGTGACCAATCTAGTTAAAGATTTGAGAGAATGGCCAGGAGACATTCTATTCCACAGAGATCCGCCAGAAGCAGTTGATTTTGCTGTCACCAACCCGCAGCAATCTTTGTATCTGCCACGTTCAAATAAGGAAGCTTCCTTTGCTGCAGAAGACTACGCTAGTCTCGTCAAGATACGAAAATATGGACAAAAAATGGAGGAAAACGGCTATATTTTTACACCGGCCGTTGTTGAAACATACGGAGGGTGGAACGCAGACGGAGAACGACTTATCCACAGAATAGCGCGGTATCTCGCCGCTCTCCGCAATACCACGTACTCAAATGCCGCTAGAGATCTTTTTCCGCGAAAATCTGTGGCGTTGATGCGAAACAATGCGAAAGCTCTTCTCAAGAGCCTTTCAGAAAACGAAGACTAGTTTGGCCAGATGCCTAGCCAAGACCCGAAGGTCCGATGGACGTCAGGACAGGGCTCAGAGATTATATCCCCATCATTTGATCGGTCAAAACCGGAGCGGGTTAATAACATATCCTTTGACAATCAAGGCGACAGGCTTATCAACGAACAGAGGAAAATAGGAGCATTAAGCACAGAAGAGGCAATGCCCGATACGTTCGCACTTATGGCAACCTCCAACGAAACAAATTACACCAATGATGATTTGGATGCAGCCTATTCAGGCGCACATTCTTTGAGTTTGACGAGGGTGATGTCGCAAACCAAAAACTACGCAGACTATATTTTTATCGGCGGGGGTACAAGTTCTATCTCAGCGATTAACGTGATTAAGGCCAACGATCCGAATTCAAAGATTTTGATGGTGTCGCGGGACACAACGCTTCTCTTTCAAAGGTCAATGTTGCGAAGGAATATGGGGGAGTGTACTGTCGAGCAACTGTACACAACGAAATTTAAAAGGGCTGGTGACAAGGAAATTAGCTTTTATACGGTTGACGAGGATGCTTTTAAGTCGGAATCACCTTCATCCTCTGCAATTACACTTCTCAAGAACAGAAAAGCGACCAGGATAGATATAAAACAATCCGTCACAACGTTGGATGATGGATGGAAGGTGACGTTTGACGAGGCTCTTTCAGCCACTGGAACCGCCGTCTCTGTGCCTGAATATCTTAGTTTAAAAAATTTGTTTTAATTATAAACGTGTTATTTGTTATGAAGCATGTAGCGTTAAAAATTTTTTATTAAATTAAAATAATAATATAATATAATTATATTAATATAATATATTAACTATTTTAATATAAATTTTTATTATATATTACATTAACATAGGTTCCCGCAAATGGCCTTAGTTAGAACTTTAAATAATCTTTTCAAAATAACAATCCATTTCAAATTCTTTAACAAACGATCTTGGCTACTTCTTCGATGATTTCTCAGACTGGCGGAACACATCCTTATCAAAAGGATATTTATTTTTGTGCGTAGCCTTGTAAAAGATGATACATAGTCCCACTTTCGCTTAACCGACATTTTCCTTGCTATAGTCCTTAAACATATATTGTACACGTTCCTGTGGCACCAGTGGCAGCCCATATTAATAAACAGAATCCACTGTGTTCAATTCCCCGAATTGAACACAGTTCAAAGCTTAATCTGGAGATTTTTCAAGATAACCAGGAACATGGTTATCTCATGTATATGAGACATGTAAAAATGTCCTCTCCAGCCTCTCTCCAAAACGTCCATTACAAACAATATCTGCCCTGGCATCCTTTTGTCGAGTAGTTGTCGAATATTCGAAAACAGTCCTTTCACCTACCGGTTGCAATGATGGATCAGTATAAGTACTTCCCAACCACAATCACTCATAGCTTTAATCAAAAAATCACGGACCTCATTGTGTCAAATAAAATTGAGTGGTCGTCTTTTACATGATAGGGCATGAGTTGTTGTTAGTTGTTGCTTACATATGCACTGCTTAGGCAAGTTCCTAGGAGTCAAGTTGTAGCGAGCGCATAATGCATCTTTAAATTCTTGTATAGACATGTGAAACCCTTGAGATACAAGATGCTTACACGTTAACCAATTAGATGAACCCTTCAACAATGCATATCGCAAAGCCTTTTTCATTTCATGTGGAGAAATTTCCATTATCTAGTTTAAAGTACTTTGATATACCTCTATTTTTAAATTAAGTTTTTCTGACAAAGTCTTGATCGTTCAAGCTTCTGTATTTTTGTTATTTATATTACAGAGCATTCTTGTCAATAAGCACGATGAACGATAGACAACATATGTTGACGTCTTTGAAATTCCAATTTCACTAAAATTCGTAGGTAATGAACACATATCCCGAATTCTGTGATCCATTTCAACATCAAATAATGATTGTATCATGCCAGTCTTTATGGCATCTTCGAGCGGAGTAAACAATTTCAATTTACATTCAGTACTGCGACATAAATGAGTACATTTTGATTGTGCTTTGATGCAATAAGCAACATAAGCTGATTGCGCATCTAATTGAACAGCTGCGGCTAGTTTTACTACTAGTGCACTCAAGCCTCCTATTTTACAAACCTGTCCAACGAAAATTGTTGTTCCCACTGGAGAGCCAAAAACGATTAAGCCATCATCATTTATATGTATTCTTTCTTTCCCAAACATATTACTTGATCTAACAACTAAGTTGGAATGAACTAATAATTTCGATTTGTTCGGATTGATGAAATATCCATACTGTGGACCTCGTCCTCTAAGTAGGTTCCAAACGATTTGGAGGTCTTCTATTTTCCCAACGAATGTTGAATCATCTGCAAACCAAAAAGGTTTTATATAGAGTATCTGACTTTGAATTAGATTTATTAAGTTTATTAATAAATAGCTTATTAATAATTAGTTTATTTATCTAATTAGTTTTATTAATTAGATTTATTATTATTTATTAATCTAATTTATTAATAAATTAGATTTATTATTTATTTGCCATTATTTGTAATGGCAACTACTGCCTTAAATGGATGATATAAACGTCTTTGCCCGCTATGGGATTGACATTTTGAGCTTTTTTTATTTAAATTGAATTTTCAAAAATTCAATTTTGAAAATTCAATTTAATTTTATAAAATTATAAGATTATTTCTATTTGCTTTAATTTTATTTACCCTTTTTTGCCTTAAATATGCTTTTATATTTGAAAATTTATACATTGTTTCATATAGAACCAACTTAATTATGAAGCTAAGTTAAGTAATAAAGTTAAGTATCGATATAAGAATATTTTCTCCTGAGCCTCTATATTTTTCATACTGTTAAACAATATTTTTAACATTTAAACTTAAACTGTCGATAAGGTCCGTCCTATAAAGTATGTTACTTGCCGTGATTGGTTCTACTAGTTTTGTTCAAAAATATATTCTCGAAGTATAAAATGTTGATTACTTCAAGTATCATATGCTTACCATTTAGATTGTTTCTGAACGACAATTTTTTAAAATAATCGATTTCGTATAATTCAACTACAAAGAGTTAGTCTATATAGTCTCTATTGCGATATTTCATCATTCAATTATTATATTCCTAAAAATGGTAATTACATCTCAATGTTCATATTTATAGAGATATATTTAAGACGAATTTTATGGTAACTAAACATTCAATTCGTTGATTTTTTTCATTTTTTCTAAATTAAATCTTTTTATTTATTTATTTTATAAATTTTACTGTTTCTTAATATGAAAATAATAAGAAATTAATTATTAATTAATTTAGATTAATTAATTATTAATTAATTTTTTTTCTTATAATTTATTTAAACTGTAATTACATTTCAAGGGTTGCCCGCAAATGGGCCCTTATACTTTTACACTGTTGATCATGTCAGGCATTCACTTTCCATATCCCAGTGCAAAAGTGAGTCACTCCTCTCGTTATTAGAGCGGTAATTGTTAATAATTGGTATCCTTTCTGCACAAACATTATGTATTCTGGATCGTGCGGACCGAATGCGTCGTTAAGCTGATTTAGGGAGAATTATGGATATTTTGTGTCGGATGTTGGATATACAGTCTTAATTAATATTATTAATTATTATTAATTAATATTATTAATTAATTATAATTAATTATTTAATAAGTTAATTAAATATATAATTGAATAAGATAAATGCATTTTTGATGTTTTGTAGCTTCTTCTGCCCGATGAATGTGATATGGTTTTGAACGAAGAAAAATACCATAGATGTCCAAGAGGAATATTACACTATTCACAAAATGATGATTCTTTGACAAGTTCAACATTTGCTACAACCGATAATCGAGAACCGACTGTCTGGTTCATGCATACGGGAATTTGGGTAGCGAACTTAATAAGCATGATAACTCGTTTAGTATTAGGAACTGCTTAGCATCATTTCAATTCTTAAATTCGTATTGACGAACAATTGTTGTTGACGTTTTCGTTTTGGGTTTTGTTCACCGCTTTTGATAGTTCACCAGTTTATATTTTCAAAAGAATATTTTGTTCTATAGCAAACATTCTAATTCGTTTCACTGAAAAATTTTCTTAGCCAAAGTTTGCTTATATTTTACAAAATATAAAATTAAATTATTGAATTATTTTATATTAATTAAATTAAAAATAACATTATTACCTCTTTATATTATTTCTAAAATTATTTGGACATTTTATTCATGATATTCGTATATTCGATAATTTTATTGAAACATATTTTGTTTATTTTTTAATTTAACTCGATTTTATCTGAAAGATGAAATTTTTCTGGTTGTGCTACGAAAATATACTCACAGGTATTGTTCCGATTCTTGATACAGCAGGACGCTACTAATCAGCCTGGGTGGACCATATCAGCTGCTGAGCCATACCTACATTTCACGTTTCGACCCTTATTATCTGCTTTCTTTGTACACTGATGCTGATTAGAACGTCTGTATCAGGCTTCAAACGTTACATCCACTAGGCTGGTTGTACAAGTGGTGTAGATATACACAACTGAATCAGATTTACACCACTATAGCGTCCTGCTGTATGAAGAATAGGATCAATACCTTTGAGGATAATATAGTGTCACAACCAGAAGAATTTCAACTCACAAGTGTAATCAAGTTAAATTAAAAAATTCATAGCAAGTGGCAGCAGAAAAGACAGTTATACAGCTAGCGGATCACAACCTAAGATAGGTTTCTAATACATCTTTAGAATACGATCCCCTACCAAAAGTAATGTACAGAAATGTATATATGCACCACTGAAGCAGCCAGCCTAGTGGATGTAATATTTTGTTTAGTTTATAGATAAACTAAGATTTGGATAAATATATTACACATTATTTAATAAATAATCATCGGAACTGAATCAAAAAAAGGAGGAAATTATTTTTGATATTTCGCTAACTTTTGTTAGAATCTTCAGAAAATTACAATGTTTTTAAAAAATGTACATGCTTATAAAAAGTTCAAAACGATTGCTGCCATTGCTTCGGGCAGGTGCTGCTGTTATTAGCGATAACCAGCTGCTTTCACTGTTTTTTGAATTTTTGACATGATTTCGTCAACTTTTGAATGTAAGCAAAACGCAATAAAAAAGGTGATTCAAAATAGTTTAGAAACAAAAAAACATAATATGTTCATAAAAATTTGAAAAAAATTAGAAAAAATTTAAAAAATAATAATAATAATTACTAAATATTATTATTTTTCAAGATGTTGAGACATTGGTATTTCACAAAACAATATTTAAATTATTTGAATTTTTATTATAAACTGATGTTTTTAAAATAACATTTGAAATATCATTTGACATCTAAAAATGCTAATATATAATCTAATTCTATTGTCCACTGAATATTTTTATCAAAACAATTTATTGCTCTTAATATGTCAGTACTTTAATTGTTTTATTACATATATCAAACGTATCATCGACATATCCAATCCACATCATAATTCCGTTCATCTCAGTGATATTATTTAATTCCCAAATTATCATATATAATTCACTAAAAAGGGGTGCTAGAGGATTTCCCATTGCGTGACCATCGTTTTGTTCATATACATCTTCATTAAATTTAAAAATTGTTTTATTTGTGCATAAAACAAGCAATTCGGTCCACTCTCCAAAACAAAGTTTAAAGGGGTCATCTGAATTTTCCTCTAATAGTTTTGCAGCTAGCTCAATAGCTTTATGTGTTGGCACATTAGTGAACATCGAAACGATGTCAAAACTAATCA
Source organism: Pomphorhynchus laevis (assembly GCA_012934845.2). NCBI lineage: Eukaryota > Metazoa > Acanthocephala > Palaeacanthocephala > Echinorhynchida > Pomphorhynchidae > Pomphorhynchus > Pomphorhynchus laevis. The sequence goes on along the minus strand of WNNJ02001453.1, from coordinate 216,249 downwards.
CCGTTTTACCCTTTGCATTACTGTTACAAATCATTTGAGAAAAATGAATTCCATCCTTAACGTGGGAAAAATTAGATATATATAATAATGATTTAATTTTCCTCGCAATTATTTTTATATGGTATTTGAAAGCAATTTTGAAATCAGATGCCGTTGGTTTTCGAACAATGATTTGTTTGTGCTTGTTTAAAGATTGCACCAGATGCATATCCGTGTTGTCTTATTCGGTCGATCAACTTACAACGTGTGAACCATACATAACAGAGGCATTACAGCCATCTTCATTACAGGTATATTTGTACACAACATTGCTGGTTGTTAGAGTGTCTGTTCTCGTTCTTATAGAGAATACAACCCCATTGTTCTTTTAATGTAATAGTCTCTTATGTCAATATGTATATTTGGATCGACGCATTTTACGTGTTGTTGTGTAATGTCTCCAATGATCCGAATATAATTTTTAAAAGTAGCAGGTGAATCAAGTTGATAGTAGATTGTGACTACATTGTCGTCACGTGTAATTCAATCTGTCTGCTGTTTAAATCGTTTTATGGCTGTTGAAACTGCCTGATCAACCACTATAAAAGGATATCTAGAATTAACCATGGATGTTTTAAACGATTTAACTCATTTTGTAGGCTAATGTTGTCAGTTGAATAGCGAATAGTACGATTTACAAGACTTTATATAACCGATCTTTATATTTGTATTATGTAAACGTGTGATAGTCAGTGTATACAACTTTGTCAGTTGTTTTATGAAAGACTGCTACAGACATGGGTTTATATGTATGTAATGATATCGAAACGTCAAGAAAATGGAAATTTGATTTGTCAAGCCATTCACATGTGAAATTAAGTACACTTTCCTTGTGTAACTTATCCATGAAGTCAATGACATCTTCCTTATCATCGAAAATTGTTAGAATATCATCGACATATCTTTGATAAAATAATGGTTTGATATTTTGATCGTCAGGTTTCAGTAATTTATTTTCAATATGATCCATATAAAAATTAGTGAATGTAGATCCTAATGGAGATTCCATAGATACACCATCGTTCTAGATAAATACGCGATTTTCAAACGTGAATGGTGTTTTTGTGGTGCATATTATAAGAAGTTTTCATATTAGATTTCTGTTAATTTCTGGTTCTGTTAGCGACGGATGTCCATATACTTTATCTAATATGATGTCAATTTTTTGATTAATGGAGACGTTTGTGAATAACGATTCTACGTCAAGTGAGACTACTGTGTGAGAAGGTTTAATGATTAAATTTTTGATACTAGTTAGTAGCTCATCTGTCGATCGTATGCTGAAATTATTGTCAAGGCATATGTATATTATATTATTGCTAAATTGAGCGATTTCATGTGTAACAGTTCCCGACATGCTAATGATAGGTCTCAGAGGTGGGTATTTTCATCCTTATGGTTTTTGGCAAGCCATATATGTGACCATCTTGGTATTTACCGACTCTTCAGAGTTTCCTCCACAGCAAGGTGTTGATGTTTTTGAATTGATTTGCAATTTTATTTATTTCAGTTTTAAGTTTGGCCGTGTGATATGTGTAATTTACGGGCGACTTTGCACATTCCAGCGAGAATTGTTTAAAACAGTTTTTAAAAGGATAATACGAATATTAAACAAATTTTGAAACAAATTAAGTGATTGATGTTGTAAACGATTAGAAACTGAAAACTAAAAATTAATAGCAAAATTCAAAAGATGTCTACATATCTTGTTTACTTTGCACGTCGTGAAATTAAATGATTTTCTTTGCAGGCTCATAAAAATATAATGGCCATTTTATATTTCGATCTCGTATTTCGATTTTTTACCAAACTTCTAGATAGCTGCAGACTAGTTTCTCCATAGCATTGTCGAATGATTTTAATGATCCGTTATTGATAAATAATTATTGGATCTGGATCAAAGAAAAGAGGAATTTTTGGTATATCACTAACTTATGTTATGATCGTCAGAAAATTACAATTCAATATTATTTCAAACAATTATCTTAATATTTAAGCTTTATATATAAATGACAGCTAATTTAGTGTACATTTTAACTACATAATGGAAGCATTTGATGAATAGAGAGTGAGTAATGCTTTTTGTATTCAATTGATGATTTTCAGATATAGATATTTCAGATAAATACATCGTTGATATATTTGGTTTCGTTGCTATGTTGGATCGAGTAACATAAATTTGAAATCATTGCAGTTCATCCAGAAGACCTTTCATCCTACGGTATTTTCATCCTGCAGTAGTTGGTGTCGTCTACTCCTCCGTGCTTGCAAACAACATGATTCACCAAAGTGTTTGAGTTGTATATACTGCGTCATCAGTTGCTAGTTTATATCAGACGATCATCGAAAGTCAGCTGAGAGATGATGGCAGGGACAACTAATGACGGATTTTCCATACGATTTAAATAAAAATACATTTTATCATTAGAGAGAAAATGGCTGAGATTTCTTCCGGACCAGAAACGTGCACAATAATGAGGAATTTTGTAGTTTGTTGTTTGTAAAAAAGGTTGTATATCGACACGTCGAATAAAATTCTAATTTTTTACCACCAGTTTATAAGTTCAAACTAACTATAAAATCGAATCCTTATGTCATATTTACGATATAAATTAATATAATTATAAAATAAGTAAAGCATAATAATGCTAAATTAAAATTTAATAATTAAATAATAAAATTAATAATTGTTTTTAGATTTTCTATAATTTAAATCAAGTTAAAATAAAAAATTGAAATTTAAAATAAATTTCATTTTTATGAATTGACTAATAAATAACATACGTTGTATCAAAATAAGAATTAGAGGTCATCAGGAGGAACTGCTATGCTATCAAGTTTCGGACCCTAACTCCTCTACCCAACATAGCAGCAGGGCCAAATACGTGGTAAGGACGTATTTCATCTGTTTAAATTTGATTATATAGTATCTTATTCTAATACAAAGTATATTTTTTATTATTCATCCATAAAAATTTTCCGCCAATGATTATAAATTTATTTTTAATATTATTGTGTTGATTTATATATTTTACTATTATAAAAAAGATGATGATCTATTTGATGATATTTTACTATCATCAAATAGTGAAAAATATGTCAAACATAATCACTCTGTCAGAGTGCTCATGTTTGATCTATTTGATCCCAAATAGATCAAACGTGTCAAGTACATTTTAAACGATATTTAATATAAATAATTAAATCAAAATGTATATTTTAAACGATATTTAATATAAATAAAATAATTTTTATTACATTAAAAGTAATAATTAATTAATAATTAATTATAATCATTAATAATTTAATATTATATTTAAATGTTGTAACCATAACTGTAAATATGTTCAAAATTACTGTAGATGCTGTACAAGTGTTGAAACGTTTAGACTTGCAAATAGCAGCCTTCATATTTTCCCAGTTTGAATTTCTATTACATTGTAAATTAATATATAATGTATTAAATATAACTTTAGGTATTAATATATTATTACCTCACAAATACCTCGCATGACTAACATCCTGATGACTTTGCATTTGTTCAGATAATAAAATCGAAAATTTGACTGTAAGAAAACATCTGTTCCACTCTTTCCTTTGAATTAATGTATTATTTGGTACCAATGCATATAACTATTAAGTTTGAGGTATTTAAATTTATGTTTACTTAGTGAATCGTATTATAAATATAGGATAAATTATTTTATTGCATTATATTTATTCAATTGTATCTTATTAATGATTAACTATTCATGTATGATATTTGTTTTCATAGTATATTCTTATAACGTAATTAGCTAATCATATATTTCAAATTCTATAAGCTATTGTTATATTATCTTAAATTAACGACTTTATTTAAATTAATTAAAATTAATTAGTTAATTTAAAGCACTTAAATTAACAACATTATTTATCTGCAAAAAAACTAACTATTTATATATTTACATATGAAAATATGTAAATATATAATATTTATAATTAATATTTTTTCATTAATATTTTTAATTAAAATATTTTGAAACTAAAACGACTTGTTCCAGTTTAAAAAAAGTCCACCCATGATAAATAAGCTATCGAGTTCTCGTCCGGACTCTAAATACTCTAAAAGCTCACAATACACACATGTTATGAATAGCAATAAGTAACCTTATTGATACTTTTTTAATTATGTATTTTAACATAATATAATTTAATATAATATGATTAAATATTAATTAATATAATATAATTAAATATTAATTAATATAAAATAATTAAATATTAGTATAATATTATATAATAATTTAATATTATAGTACAAGTTTATATTCTATAAAGTTTATATTTTATTAGTTTATTATTTATTTAAAATTCTTCTTGCTCTCTCTGTCACAATGAAATATGCAAGAAATGAAATCATTTTATCATTACCCTGGTAGATGAAGGAGTCAGTTCAGACATCTTGTTTGGTCTTTCGCTCGACAAAAGAGTTTAATCCCAGGAATGAATACATAACATGCTGCGTCCAGTACATATCCCAAGTGTATGAACATATACCTGAAGGATATTGTGTTGGCTGTCTGGCGGTCTACTCCTGCATCCAGCAGTGGAAGGTACTCGTCACTGATTAGACACAATATGTTGAAACAGCAACACTAGGTTGCTTCGTAAAATTCTTCTTGCTCTCTCTGTCACAATGAAATATGCAAGAAATGAAATCATTTTATCATTACCCTGGTAGATGAAGGAATCAGTTCAGACATCTTGTTTGGTCTTTCGCTCGACAAAAGAGTTTAATCCCAGGAATGAATACATAACATGCTGCGTCCAGTAGATATCCCAAGTGTATGAACATATACCTGAAGGATATTGTGTTGGCTGTCTGGCGGTCTACTCCTGCATCCAGCAGTGGAAGGTACTCGTCACTGATTAGACACAATATGTTGAAACAGCAACACTAGGTTGCTTCGTAAAATTCTTCTTGCTCTCTCTGTCACAATGAAATATGCAAGAAATGAAATCATTTTATCATTACCCTGGTAGATGAAGGAGTCAGTTCAGGCATCTTGTTTGGTCTTTCGCTCGACAAAAGTGTTAAATCCCAGTGTAAATTTATTGAAGAATTAATAAATTCTTTACACTGGTAAATGAAAGAGCCAATATCGCTATATAAATTTATATATAAAATATAAAAAATAGTATTATAATACGTAGAATATATAATTATCATTACCTATTCTACTATACGTAAACTTGTACTTTAACGCTTTGTTTGCGCAAAATATAGATATAAAATATATTGAAAATTTTAATTTCGTGTATATTTATATTACATTTAATATATTAATTGATTGATTCGAATCAATCAATTAATATCATGTATAGATATACTTATTGAAAATTTTAACATGTTATTCGTGTATATTTATATTATATTTAATATATCTTATATTAATTAAAGATTGTTTATTATCGAATATCCCAATTTGATTGTTTGTAGCTTATTTTTAAAATTATTTAAGTAATTTATTTTATTAAATTTCATCTATTAATTATATTTGATTTCATTTATTAATTGTATATTATTGTTAACATGTCCTTTAAGATCATTAGTAATAAAATTCTTTAATAAAACATTGAAAACGATTTACAAAACGATTAATTTTAGAGCCATATAGTATAGACAGTAGCGCAAATATGAAGAATTTGTCTTAAATATTTTTACATAAATATTCATTAAATTTGATAATATATTAACTTTATTTATATCCAGCGCGTACTGCCATTTAATTACAAGCGTTAAGTATATTGGATAGTTTATGTATCTATTTTTATCAATTAGTAAATTATGATTAATAATTAATGAATTAATTATTAATAAATTCTATGATTATCATAATTATTAATCATAATAATTATGATTAATAAATTATAAATTAATAAATTTCCTTAAATAATTCTTAATTATTTCTTATTTTTTACCATTTGTGTATATTTTTATTTAAGAATAGAGATGCTAGCGGGATACCTCGATAGTTGCGAAGAATATTGTAGTGGCAAACATCAAACAAATCTAAATAAAATCTCTTTATCCTTAGCTGCTATTATTCAATCAAAAATTGATTAAATCAGTATTTCTGATTTAATTATTATCTTAAATAATAATAATATTATTATATAATAATATAATTGAATAATAATATAATATAATATTATATTATCTTAAAAAATTTATTTTAAATTAATAAGAAAGCCATGATATGATGACAGAAAAACAGTCAATGTTTTAGTCCACCCTCTATTTAAATATATCATTTATATTTTCGCTAAAATTGTAAATATCTAAATAAATTTTACATTTAGAAACAATACTATGTGACATTACAACATACACTATGTCTAAATTTTCGCACACGCCTCGGTGAAATAACTATTCTAACGGCTTCTTCGAATACATGCCGTAATCCTTGTTGTGTAAGAGCTGAGCATTCAACATACAACGCTGCTCCTATTAATTCAGCTAATCTTTGTCCATCCTTCTTTCGCTTTAGTTTATTGCCTTTTGCCTCTAGTTCAGCTACAAAGGCGTGATTATCACGTAAGTCGATCTTCGTTCCACAGAGAAGCACAGGCGTATCTGGGCAATGATGTCTAATTTCAGATATCCACTTATTTTGTACATTGTTAAATGAAAGTTCACTGACTACACTATAGCATAAAATAAAAACATCTGTCTGTGGATATGATAGTGGTCGAAGCCGATCGTAATCTTCTTGTCCTGCAGTGTCCCAAAGACCGAGCGACACTCTTATACCATCGACAATCATGTTGGACGTGTGATTGTCGAAAACTGTGGGTACATATTCTTCAGGAAAAGTATTAGTGGTATGTGAAATAAGCATGCATGTTTTACCTACGGTTCCATCACCGACTATAACCAGCTTGATAGGTAAGCTATGCTTGACACTATCATTGTAGCTAGAATTTAAATTAAATCTTGTTCGCTTGTATTGATTGTGATTTTGCAGTTGCTGATGTTTTGAACGGAAATCAGGCGAAGAACATACTGCGTTAGAACTTTTGCCGTGACGTCTGACTCGGCCACATTCAACTTTATCCACGACTTTCGGTATGGATTTGTGCTTCATTACATTATGCGTACAGTGGCATCGTACTTTTGATGATTATGAATTATCGAGTGTTCGGCAGTCTGAAGTAGCAGAAAGTAATCAGGCACCGATACAATGGCAGTATTGATCTGAAAGCATTAACTGAGAATAACTAAAGATAAAGGTGGCTGACACTATATCAATTGTCAAAGGTTTATTCTATCTAGTGTGATATGCTTTCAAAGATTTTAACTCTACTATAACAAAGATCAAAGATTCAGTTATAAATCTTTTGTTTTAATTCTCAACAGCACTTCTCGATGTTTGCGGCAGATGAGAAAAGACGATCAATGGGGTTTGTGCATTATCTATATATATAGATAGAGGACAAACGCGTAATGTACAATGGTATGTCGCAGTATGCTAGTAGGCGTGATTGACGGCTGCCGATTATGATAAAAGCATGCCGTCATAAAAATTAGTTTGAAGGAACTCGCTCTCGCTTGTACAAGGCATAAAGAAATAAAAAATGAAACAACAGTTTGGGCTTTTTAGCAAAGAAAAGGTCGCAATTCGTCAAAATAAAAAAACACGAATGCTGATATAATTTAAGGATGATGGGAGCGTTTTCTACATATGCGTCTGCTCTGTATTCAAAGATGAAAATCATTTGTCGCTTTTATTTCAAGTGAAAAGCGAAAAATATTACATTATGCAATGAAGAAATCGTTTAAGTATTTTTTCGTTAAAAAACAAGTTTTTAAATGAATGCTTACATATTGTTTCCTTTATACATTAAAATACTACGACGTTATTTTCTTAGATTATACAGTTATAATTATATATTTACAGGTAGAAAACATCATAGCAAGTAAATTAATTTTTCTAAATAAATTTTACCAAAAACTATCATGAGAGGAGATAGATACTACGTGCCGAATGTGCGAGAATGAAGTGTACCTGTTAATAAAAATGATTAAAATTTAAAATTCAGCATTTCGAATTAAAGTTGAGATACAGCCGGAGCTCAAATAGTTAGATTGCAAGAATATTGTGAATAAAATGAATTTAGACGTGGATATTTCTTCACTTTATACAACGATAATCTTATTTTAAGACTTCGTCAATACAAGACTTGTCGCCATAACTCAATCCTTTGGTTTTCACATCATACAATATACAGATTGCATCCTTCTATATTCTCATTATCGCTCATCCAATATCAATTGGATGAGCGACATTGTGTTCCACAGAATGCTCAATCGCAGTTTTCGATGCCCTTAATTCAATTTAGATTATCATCAATTACGAAAAATCTAGCATCTTATGACTGATTCCCCATCAACTTGATGGGGAATCAGTCATAACAATCTTACTCTTTTACCATAACAATCTTTCTCTTCTACTCTTTGTCCACTAAAAGGTTCGTTCTTCCCTGTACTTCTTGATGCTAAACCTCTCGATATCGTCACAATTTAAAATTTCTTGGTGTTTCTTTTTAAACACCAAGAAGTTGATGTTTCAAAAGTAACACCAATTGATCACGCCTCCAAACGCTTTGATCATTTTTCTTGTCATCTATTGCTACTCAATTAGTCATTCCTAGATATTGCACAAACTATGGCCTCAGCGCAATCTATGTTTTGCGGCTACTGGCATGGTACGGCCTTCTCGTTGGCATTCACTCCTCTTCCTCTTATTGCACCTTTAAACTGCTCTTTTCACTCCAACTCCTCCCCCTTGGTAACGACTGACCTGGTATATATTCATTACACATCTGTCCCTCTGGCGTATATATCTTGCCCATTAAAACCAAATCTCATTGTCGGCAATGCTAACGATAAATCTGACATATTACATCTTTTACATCTTTTACATCGATTAGTTATCGCAAGTTTTATAATAATTGTTCTTGCTTTAATTGCTCCATATTAAAAAAACCGCATATTCCTCTTTTACTTCATTTGTAACTTTTTTATTTTCAAATAAATTAAATCAGCTAACTGAGTCTACGTATTGTTATATAATTATAAAATAAACAAAACATAATAATGCTAAATCAAAATTTAATAATTAAATAATAAAATTAATAATTGTTTTTAGATTTTCTATAATTTTAATCAAGTTAAAAAATAATGAGTTTATTAATAATGAGAAAATAATTTCGATATATAAAATATATCGAAACTATGAGTTTCGATATATTTATTTTTCGATATATATTTTCGATATATATATATATCAAATCAGCTAACTGAGTCTACGTATTTAATACAATTATAAAATAAACAAAACATAATAATGCTAAATCAAAATTTAATAATTAAATAATAAAATTAATAATTGTTATAATATTTTTTATTATTTATATCAAGTTAAAATAAAAAATTGAAATTTAAAATAAACGTCATTTTTATGAATTGACTAATAAATTACAGACGTACTAAATTATTTTTTTCAGCAAAAATATGTTCAGGTGGACTTCGAAATGTGCACACTCAAATCATCAAATCACACATCATTAATCATGTTTCGTAATACCGATAAATTACTGTGTAAGCAGACAGAAATGCTGAAACAATAAATTGAGCATAATTGAACATAATAAATCTTAATAATATGATTTTAGTTCAATATTTTTAAATTATAGTGATTTTGTAAGCTTTAAGTATAAATTAATATTCATTATAAATTGATTGTTCACTCATTAAGATTGTTTACAAAAAGGAGAGAGTGAAAAAAAATATTTAAATTCTAAAATAATCTTTTAATCTTTTAATAAATCAAATCAGCTAACTGAGTTTACGTATTTAATATAATTATAAAATAATAAATAAAAATAAATAAATATAAAATAAACAAAACATAATAATGCTAAATCAAAATTTACTAATAAAATAAATAATTGTTATAAGATTTTATAATTTTATTCAAGTTAAAATAAAAAATTGAAATATAAAATAAAAGTCAATTTTTATGAATTGACTAATAAATAACATACGTTGTATCAGAATAAGAATTAGAGGTCATCAGGAGGAACTGCTATGCTATCAAGTTTCGGACCCTAACTCCTCTACCCAACATAGCAGCAGGGCCAAATACGTGGTAAGGACGTATTTCATCTGTTTAAATTTGATTATATAGTATCTTATTCTAATACAAAGTATATTATTTATTATTCATCCATAAAATTTTTTCGCTAATGATTATAAATTTATTTTTAATATTATTGTGTTGATTTATATATTTTACTATTATAAAAAAGATGATGATCTATTTGATGATATTTTACTATCATCAAATAGTGAAAAATATGTCAAACATAATCACTCTGTCAGAGTGCTCATGTTTGATCTATTTGATCCCAAATAGATCAAACTTGTCAAGTACATTTTAAACGATATTTAATATAAATAAAGTAAATCAAAATGTATATTTTAAACGATATTTAATAGAAACAAAATAATTCAAAATATATATTTATTGATTTCAGCATTTATTAATTTATCAAAACATAAAACGAGTCTATTAATGTATAGAATTATTATAAAATTGTTATTATAAAATTATAATAACAAAATTATAAATTAAAAAACTCTCACGATTTATAACAAAGATAAAAATGTCTTTGTAAATTGAGATTTTTCATAATTAATTGTAATAATATAATAATTAAAACTAACAAAAAATTAATTATAGATTTAGTCCAATGATAACGTTTTGATACGCAGTGTAAACTTTTTCAAGTCAAATCAATAGTTATTGTAATGGTAATTAATAAATAACATTAATAATGAATATTATACTGTATCATTAATATCAAATATTACTTATTAAAAGTAATAATTAATTAATAATTAATTATAATCATTAATAATTTAATATTATATTTAAATGTTGTAACCATAACTGTAAATATGTTCAAAATTACTGTAGATGCTGTACAAGTGTTGAAACGTTTAGACTTGCAAATAGCAGCCTTCATATTTTCCCAGTTTGAATTTCTATTACATTGTAAATTAATATATAATGTATTAAATATAACTTTAGGTATTAATATATTATTACCCCATAAATACCTCGCATGACTAACATCCTGATGACTTTGCATTTGTTCAGATAATAAAATCGAAAATTTGACTGTAAGAAAACATCTGTTCCACTCTTTCCTTTGAATTAATGTATTATTTGGTACCAATGCATATAACTATTAAGTTTGAGGTATCTAACATTTAATATTAAAACTATTTAAATCAAATCAGCTAACTGAGTCTACGTATTTAATATAATTATAAAATAAACAAAACATAATAATGCTAAATCAAAATTTAATAATTAAATAATAAAATTAATAATTGTTTTTAGATTTTCTATAATTTAAATCAAGTTAAAATAAAAAAATTGAAATTTAAAAAGTCATTTTTATGAATTGACTAATAAATAACAGACGTTGTATCAGAATAACTAATAATATAACTAATTTAATAACTAATAATCAATACATAAAATCGATTTTATAATCAAATTAATAAATATAAAATCTATTTGAACATATCATTGTTAGGATATCAAAAGAATTAATTTCGATATGTCACTTTTTGGATAGAAACCAAAACGTTTGATTATGTCTATGAAAACAGTGCAATTCTAAAATAAAATTATAAAAGTATTTAAATAATATTCAAAAAAGTAAACCATTTTTTAAATTAAATGATCAATCCACTGATTATATATTTCATCGCTTTGTTTTTCAACCACTTTGATTATTTGTAAAATAAAATACTCTCTTACAATAATCTATAATAATTTAAAAACCAGCAGTTTATTATGGAAAACTGTTGGCTTAAAAATATAGGATTGAAGCAACGTGTTGAATAAAACTAGTCATTAAAATTACAATTGTAAAAGTTTTTTGTAAACCAAACCACATTATATAAATTCGTCATTTTTGTAAACATAAATCATACTTTAAGAAAACAATTCCGTTTTTTCCTCTTCACATTCTCTCATTTGTACAATATACAGCCTTTTAGATGCATTTACAGCAAATAGTTTATTTATGAAATGATTTTATCATACAATCATATTTTTATCATTTCAAAAATAGTTTCCACTCCTAAATAGCTCTAATACTTGTATAATTTCTCTTTTCAATGCTAAAAAAAGACAATTTTTAGTTTCTTGTTTTATTAGTCATCGAAAGCATTTTTATATTAGCATTAGTAGCTTCACGATGTATGTGAACGTCTGCTCTACAAACCGTCTCAACACTAAAAGTGAAAGTAAGTTTTTAATTTAATAGTGTATTTTACATAAGGGTCAGAATATTCTAATCCTAAGACTACGTTACTGAAATGAATATTCAAGGGTGTCTTATAATATTCGATTATAAAGGAAGAGGAATCTATTTACACGGAAGGTTCTCTTAAATATCTTCATTCATACGTTATCTTCATTCTCACACAGTGTACACCATAATATCGTACACCATATTATTGTACACAGTTTACACCAATAAAACTATTAGAACAAAACTATCAAATTCTTCTAAATAAAATATACAATTTAATATAAAACAATAATAAGAAATATATTGATTCAATATATATTGATTAAATTGACTGATAATATATTGCTTTATCCTTAGGTTAGCGCGGCTTAGAAATTATTTTTAATTATTTTTATTTTAAATTTTTAAATTCATGTGATTTTTTTGTTTTGTGTTTATCTATAAAAAATAAACCGGTGTAAATGTTACTTCTTTGTATTATGAAATAAAGAAGAAACAAAAGTTTTTATTTTTTGAATTTTATAGCAAGATTTTAATCCATGTTATGACTACACCGTTTGGATAATATCTTACGGCATATTTTATCTTCAGAAAATTACATAAAAGAATGTTGCGTATGATATGTTACATAATTACATATTGCATTTGGGTAATGGTGTGTCCTTCATATTTATGGTTAACAAATACGTTTAGCTAAAGTCAATCCTATAAGTCAACTTTATATTTATATAAAATTATATAAAATTTAATTATTAGCTTATAATATAAGCTAATATAATATAATTTATAATTTTATTTTAATACAAAGTTGACTATAATTTAACTAATACATAAATAGAACGTAAAATATAAATAATTTCAAATTGTAAATTCAATTAAATGTAATTCACTAATAAATTATTTAAAAATACTAAACCTCTATTGTAGGCAGCAAGACACAGTGTAGATCTTTCTATTATAAGGTACCTACACTGTGTTCTTGCTGCCTACAAGAGAAGTTTATTTAATAATTTATAGGTAGATTACATTTAATTGAATTTACAATTTGAATTTTTTTATATTTTACATTCTATTTATGTATTAGTTAAATTATAGTCAACTTTGTATTATATTAGTAGACCCTACACTGTGCTCCTACGAGATAGGTGTGGTATTTTTAAAGAATTCATAAGCATTTAATTGAATTAACAATTTGAAGTTATTATTTAAGTCATCAAATAAACAATCAACAATAAGCAATTAGTGCACATTTAATATTTTATTTAATGAAGATGATCAACAGCAATCGAGCTACACCTTAGAAACACCTATGCTTAAATATCTAAAGAGAGGTCACTCAGAAATTGCTACCTGTCAATTACACTTAATGACACAGAGTTTAATAAATGCTTTAAGAATGTACCGGAATCAATTATTGCTCACCCCGTAAAAAGTCAATCTAACCACTTAAACCACATTATGATGTAAAAAACGTTTAACCAATTATTACTTTGATAAAATTGGCAGTGTTGTTTTTCACATTTTAGAATGTGTCTTAAAAGTGAGCATGTTATAAAATGTGTAAATACAGGCTTTAACGTGTCGTATTCTTTAATAAAAGATTTACATTTGATATGTGTTTGGCCCAAATGTTTAACCAACTTAATAAATTGTTAGCGCGTATATGATGATAATATCCCAACTACTGTCTTTTACGTCGAAAACATACAATCTAGAAAGTTCATAATGCTGTGATTTTAGAGTGGAGGTCATCTTCACTGGAATATTTTCTAAATTTAAAAGAGAAACATTAAATTTATTAGCTATTATGTAACGTATAAAAAAATTACACCACGAAATCATTCACCAAGCGATTACGATGATTCTATCAATTCTGGCAATACATAAGCATTTCGTGTATAGACAATCAAATGCCAAAGGGAATAAATGCCTCGAGCCAAATTGACTTTGCTAATTAACTATTCATGATAAGTAAGATAGTAACTACAAATAGACAAAGTATTTTGTGAAAACTTAGTAATTCCTATCGGAATAGAATTGGGAATACATAGTTGGTTTTGACCAGTCGAAGCCAATATGAATATTCAATATAACCTATCAAAACATTCAGTCTAAAAAACTATTAACGCAAAATTATTTAATTTTTCTATAAAGCAATTCTGTAATATTCAGACAATGAAATTCTGAAATTATTTGGTCAAATAAAATTCAGCAACAAGCAAAAGAAAATTTAGACAAGAAATTAGCAGTCTGTACATTATATTTAAGGCTATCGTCTTTTAAATCTCATATAATTTGGAAGTAAACGTCAAGAGATCCTAAATTTTGTATTTACATAAATTTATTTATGTTCGTGTGCACGTGAAATTTTGTAATTTACATGTGCTTGGATGTTAATTTGGTATGTATTGTGAAGAGTTGCCTTAAATTATTAGCAACGAATAAAAAGAAGAGTAGACATTATTGTGCATTTTCAATATTTCCGTTGAGTATAGGCTGGTTTTTATCAAGGACCGAAGTCAATTAATTATAAAAGATTGCTTAGGAATTTAAACATTGAGAGGAATAATTAAAGAAGAAATTATTGTTCAAAAATTTTCGAATATTGCAATAGTCCCTTTCAAGTGTTATGCTTTGACATGACATTTCAAATATTTTCGTTGAGCACAGGCTGGTTTTTATCAATGCCGAAATCAATTAATTATAAAAGATTGTAACATCGAGAGGAATAATTAAAGAAGAAATTACTGTTCAAAAATTTTCGAATATTGCGATAGTCCCTTTCAAGTGTTTGTGTTAAAAACTATAAAATATTAGTTAGTGTTATATTATGTTACAACGTGTACAATTTTATAAATGGATCAAATTAGTTAAAATCATTTTGTAAAACTTCGAAAAAATAAACTGGTTTTCATAATTTTAAAATTTAAAGCTTTTCAACACACGGCAATGTAAAATTTTCTTGAAAAGCACAAATATACTTGCGCAAATTGCTCTTCCTTATAGTTTCTTCTTTGTAAATGTAATTAGCTATAAGGAGATGCAATTATACTAGCTCATTCAAATACTTTCAATAAATACTCTTAAAATATTCATTTTTAAATAGATGGCTTATAATCAATGAACGTTGATGCATTGATTCCTGTAAAATTTGGATGGAATGATATAAGATTTATAGGATATTTATATCAGAATATTCAAAAATATAAACCACACTTATTTATATAGAGAATTTCGGTATGATATTAGATTTATACGATATTTAAAGGATATTTATATCAGAATATTCAAAAATATCAAGCACACTTATTTATATAGAGAATTTCGGTATGATATTAGATTTATATGATATAAGATTTATTTTATATTTATATTTATATGTAAATATTAAAAATATTAACCACACTTATTTAATGATAGAATTACGGACCATCTTGAAATGGCTGATGTCTATTTTCAGCTAATAAAATAATTTAAAATTAATAAAAGCTGAGTAACTAAACTAAAATTGAGCTAAAACTAATTATATTTAAAATTATCATCAAGATATAAGTACAAGTTATTACTGTATATATCTTATTGCTGTGAATTACAATCAACTGAAGTGGATTACAATGGATTACAATATGTGGATTACAAATTAATTTAAATTATTAAAACATAATAGACCTGATACAATTGAAATTTTTGAATTTGCAGTTTTCCCCAATTTTTATATTGTGATATATTCTAAAGAAAATTTTACATTAAATTTAAAGTGTAAATAATGTATTGTTATGTGGATTTATAGAAAATAACTGACATCGATTTGTTGAATTGATTAAAATATAGATATTTAGCGAGCCTTGATAAGCATAAATGTAGTTGATTAAAAATTATAACATCCAATAAGGATCGCATTATCGTTTATTACTTTACTAACTCAGTATTATTTGATATAGCTCCTAGATCTCTGCTTGTACTGACAACATTTAATTTAAGAACATCAGGAACCGGCATTAATATCAATAATACAAATTTTATTTGCAAGAAATATACTAATTTGTTAATTAGTAAAAAGAAATTAATACCAGTATAAAAATTAGTTAATATAATTTTATGATTTTTGTATCATATTGTCACGACCAATGAAATTAGGATGTAGAAACTTAACGTAATAGAAGAGAATTAGGATAGAGCAAAACTAAATCAAATATATTCCGTATACAATCAATGTAATGTGCGCACACTATAAGCTCTATCGACATTTAATTAGTGCCATCAATAAACATATAGTAAAGTATTATATAAACATATAGTATTTAACTTTTATCAAAGTTAAACCTTATCAAAGTTTTGTCACTGTTTAAACATACTACCTAATATAAAAATCTACTTAATTATAAATAAATAACTTTAATATCATATAATTAAAGTTATTTGTGTAAAAATCAAGATACTGATTCCTAATGTAATATCTCGATATAACACAATGTATTATTTGCCGCCTATCACTAAATATTTAGATTTATAATTTGCTTTAGAATAAAGATTAATGATATATTACTTCCTATTGTAATATCTCGATCTAACACAAAATGCATTATTTGCTACCTATCACGAAATATTTTGCTTTATAATTTGACTCAGAATAAAGATTAATGATATATCACTTCCTAACGTAATATATCGATCTAGCATAAAATGTATTATTTACTATCCATAAAACTTTAGGGATGTTATTTATCTTGCGTATGAATGAAATCTTTAAGAGCAACACTAACGTGCTTTTCAGTTTTGTCTACTTGAGATATATCTTTAGTTAGAACATCTAAATATCTATTTAATATAAAATGTATTAATTACTATCGATTCTTAAATTATTTTCAATTAGCAAACTTTCCACAAAATATGAATATTTATCTAAAATAACATGCATTAACTACAATCAATCCATAGAATGTTTTCAAAATAAGTATAAATATACTTTTCATAATATGTAGTCGATTCATATAAGAATATATTCCTTCAAATTAACGAAAGTGATTTTTATTAACGTAAGCGATTTTTATTGGTAGCCCGGGGCTACCGATATTTGGCAAAAAGCGATCGAACCGAAAACTGATGTGGCAATGGTGCCTTTAGTAGTCAGGGTGAATGTAATTGGAAGTCACAAAGGAAGAATTCTGTAGCAACTATAATGCTACATTCTGAAACAATTATAATGCCGTATCTCTCTGCGATATGGGTGTATATATAATATTATATATAATATCCAGATATTGCCGGTATTACACAGCAGCTGGGACCCTTTAAGAGGTACTTGGTAAATATTAAAATCAGATGTATATTACACCAGCAAAGACGACTTTTTTGTATTTTTTATTTAGGTGTATTATTTATCATAATTTGCGAATTTTATATTACGTTTTTTGCATATAATCTATTAATATTTTGGAATATTATTTACTAACAATTTTGCGTATTTTTTATTACTATTTATAGATTTTTTATTAATATTTTTGCGTATTATATTTTAATATTTTGACATTTTATTTATTAATATTTTTGCGTATTATTTATTAACTTTTAGCAATTTAATTACTAATATTTTGACCTTCATTGTATTTTTTTATTTTCGTATATTATTTATCATGTTTTGTGAATTTTTTATTACTATTTCTGCATATTATTTTTTAATATTTTTGCTTTATACTAATTAATATTTTTGCGTATTTTATATTACTTTTTTGCATATTATTTAATAATATTTTGGCATATTATTTACTAACATTTTTGCGTAATTTTTTATTACTATTTTTGGCGTATTTTTATATTAATATTTTAGCGTATTATATTTTAATATTTTGACATATTATTTATTAATATTTTTGCGTACTATTTATTAATTTTTAGCAATTTAATTATTAATATTTTGGCCTTAATTGTATTTTTTATTTTCGTGTATTATTTATCATGTTTTGCGAATTTTTTATTACTATTTATGCATATTATTTTTTAATATTTTTGCTTTATACTAATTAATATTTTTGCGTATTTTATATTACTTTTTTGCATATTATTTAATAATATTTTGGCATATTATTTACTAACATTTTTGCGTAATTTTTTATTACTATTTTTAGATTTTTTATTAATATTTTTGCGTATTATATTTTAATATTTTGACATTTTATTTATTAATATTTTTGCGTATTATTTATTAATTTTTAGCAATTTGTTTACTAATATTTTGGCCTTCATTGTATTTTTTTATTTTCGTATATTATTTATCATGTTTTGTGAATTTTTTATTACTATTTTTGAATATTATTTTTTAATATTTTTGCTTTATACTAATTAATATTTTTGCGTATTTTATATTACTTTTTTGCATATTATTTATTAATATTTTGGCATATTATTTACTAACATTTTTGCGTATTTTTCATTATTATTATAATTTTATTATTGCTGGTTAAATATATATCTGATTTTAATATATATATAGTTTAGATTGCTTTAAAACATAAAGCAATCTAAAAACATTTATTAGAATGTTTTATTTGAAAACAAAAAACAAATTGGATTAATTGAGCATAACGCTTAGTTCTGTTTGTGTTGATAGCCTCTGTAGGCATAGGCAGTAGTGCAAATGCAATGTTGAAATAAATCGCTTGCTTCTTTTTAAGCTCCTCGGTCACGTAGTGGCTACTTCCAACGTTATGCCTAAATTTCAATTTCCACGTTTATTGCCCATGTTTTAATAATAAATTATTAAATAATATTTTTTTCGCCGTCTCAAACTTTTTTTGAGACGGCGAAACTCTCCGTCGTCTCTGTTCGAAGTGCATCTGTCTTCAACTCCGTAAACGCTTCGCCAGCCTGCTACAACCAACAAAATTAGGGGTAGCGACCCCAAACGCAGTAGAAAGGATCGTTCACAACGTTAGACGACTCTACGAGCAACACGCCAACGACATCAATTGGACCTAGGTAAAGATCGATCTGTTAAACGCATTCAACTCAGTGTCCAGAGCACAGTTACGAGTGGAGATCCGAGAAAACGTTCCAGAGCTCTTGCCCTGCTTTGATTTCACGTACAAATTCAAAGCACTCTTATGTTTCGGCTCACTCCACTCTCTCAATTCAGGCAAAGGAGTCCAGCAGGGAGATCCATTAGGCCCGTTCATATTCTGATTGGCCATCCAGAGAACGATTGAAAAGGTAGCCTAAATACCTTGAATAAACCTCAACATGTGGTATCTGGTGTTTAAAAATGATGGAGCTTCAGCTAAATTGGGAAAAGACATAGGTCCTCGGCATGCCTGAAGCCTAAACGCCTGCCTGGTCCTACTTTCTGAGGTGGTTTCGGAGAACACTTCCGGAAACATGTATTTGCTAAGCATACCCATAGGTAACGAGTCTTTCATAGAGAACCACCTGTCTAATAAGGTTCTTCCACTAATGGTTCATGCAATTGATGTAGTGGCCAAGCTGCTAGTCCTTGAAGTCGGATACCTTCTACTTCGACACTGCGCATCCTCGTCAAGGATAAACCACCTTCTCCGCACAGTCGATCCAAGGAAGACAAAAAAAGTTTTGTCAGTCATTCGACAGACAAATCGCCAGTGCTTTTTAGAAAATATGCGCGTGCCAACTTCAAGAAGCTGCCAAATCACAGATGACACTCCCTATTCGTCTGGGCAGCTTCGGTCTAAGATGCAAAGCTACGCACGCCCAGAGCGCTATCATTCATAGCGTGCAGCAAATCGGAGAGATATACAGTATGGACGCTTTACTATTTCCTGGCTATTCTGAGGCATTGATAACCATAAGAACAAGGATGGACTCAAACTTCATACCGTCCACAGAAGGCGGTTAATCATCAACTTCGCGGCTGATCGATAATCTTGCTTCAACCCAGCTGTTACAGTCGTCTTGCGAAATAGACCGGGTCCGACTACACGCAGTGTCATGTTCAAAGGCTGGGGCTTGGCTAAACGCCGTCCCAAATTCGGCATCTGGTACGGAACTAACACCACAACAGTTCTGCGTCCTAGCCAGAATGTGGCTTGGGATTCCCTTGTACGAAAAAGATTATCGATGCAGACGCTGCATGCGTATGGCGGATAAAGGAGGCCTACACTCACTTGCCAATACGGGGGTTATTAAGGCCTGCAGCATAACGTCATCCGTGACGTGGTATTCACAGCCGCACAATCAGCCAGTATTGATGTGGCCCTGTAAGCGCGAGGAATTATCCCGAACCTAGGCGAAGCTTGCAGTCGACATTGCAGTCACCCACCCCCAACAAGCCGCATACCGTCATTCCGCCGCCAACGTACAACTAGCCGCTGCCACGTCGTACGCTGTAAATGTAAAAGATAGAAAATACAGGGACAGAGTCGAAGATGCGGGGTACATGTTTTCAGCCGCCGTAGTCGAGACCTTTGGTGGATGGAACGACGAAGGAAACAAGTTGATCAAGCGGGTTGCGAACAATATGAGCCGTACAAGCGGAATGGGATACTCTATGACGGTCACACGATTATATCTGTGCATCTCGATTGCGCTAATAAGGGGCAACGCAAAAGCCATGCTAGCTTCACTCGATCGGCTTCCAATATTGGCCTTTGACCACATCCAACAGAAAACATGTGAATCTGAGGATCGCCTATTCGAGCCAGACGCTAGTCTCAGCAAGAACGTGTCAATAGAACCTACATACCGATGATGTGATGCACCTATTACGCGATATACCAAATGCGCAAATGACGATTCAGATGCTATTGAAGGCATGTTATTCGTTTACGACAAATTTTAATCCAAATCTTTGAATGGTGGAGAATCGCCATATTCAGTTATATTCCTTGAACCATGTAAATTGTCGATGAATTATAAGACATGAAATCATTCCAGAACAGTTTAAATAACGCCGATCAGTCAAAACGATAATTACTCGTACCTGACCTCGCACATATTGACGAACTTCCTCCACCACCTAATTGTACGAATCGTCAGAGAGGCTCGTCAGAAGGCTGACTACTAACTCTTCTACAGGATAAGCTTCTACAAAATATTATTTAAAAAATTACATAACAGTCAATTTTATAGGTTTATCAGTTTTCTTGTCTTTTCAAATGTTTTTAGGTTATTATATTTGTGTAGCCAAAAAATAATAAATATTTGTTATATAAATACAAAACTTGATCTTAATACAATTTTATCAATCACTATAAATACATATAGGTACATATAAATACATATCGTTTTTGAGTCTATGTATTTTATATTATTTATAAATAATATATAAAATTACAAAATATATAAATTATATTTAAATTATATAATAATTAATATAATTATCTATTAATAATTTAATAAATAATTATTGGATCAAAAACAGATCAAAATTACAATGTAATTGTAATTAACTGAAAATGCTAACAGAAGTTAGCAAAATATCAAAAAATCCTCTTTTGATTGACCCAACTCCAATAATTATTTATCAATAATAAATCATTATCAACTATTTAAAATCCAATTTAATATTTAAATTATATCTAATTGAGTCTACGTATTTTATATTATTTATAAATAAAATATAATATTATGAAATATAATCGTAAAAGATATAATCTTATAAAATAAAGATTCTAAAATATAATTTTATATATAAAATATATAAGATTTTACATAATTTATATCAAGTTAAAATTTAAAATTGAAATTTAAAATAGAAGTCAATTTATTTGAATTGAATAATAAATAACAGACGCTGTATCAGAATAAGGATAGGAGGTCATCGTGATGAAATGCATTTTATCACGTTTCGTCCCCTATTCATCAATCCAGCATAGCTGTGGGGCCAAATGCATGCTAATGACGTATTTCCACTAATGAAATTTGATTATTAGGTGTATCTTTTTCTAATACAAAGCATATTGCTTTTATAATTATATAATAAATAATTATAATTATTAATTAGTGTTTTGTATATAAATCAGATCAGCTAAATGGGACTACGTATTTTATATTATTTATAAATAAAAAAATTTTATAAATAACATTTTAATAATTAAATAATAATTTATTAATAATGTATTTATTGTTTTATTATAAACAAATTTGATTTGTAGAATTAATTTTGATTTTCATAAAATGATTTTCATGGATTTGAAAATCATATCCATGATTTTTATATCTATGAAACAGATAGATAATAATGAATTTGTACAAATTATATAAAGTAAATAATAGCATAATTTGTCATGAAACTCTGTTTTGACAAAACAAATATCTATTAATTCGTTTCACGATTTGTATGTGGATATACTATCAATCGCTGAATGAAGATAGTTATGTTAACAAACTATCAGTGATTATTAATACTTTAACATTTATTGTTTTTTACAAACAAATTTGATTTGTAGAAGAATTAATTTTGATAAACTTGATTTCATATGTTATACGCTATAATCTATAAAAAGATTATGTTTATAATCTCCATAGAGATGATATATTTATTATATGTTCTAATCTGTATAATCTCTAAATGGATTTTTAGTATAGAAACGATGAGTTTAATACAGTAGGTGATAATGATAAATTAGTGTTTATTAATCTTAAATCTATAATCATATAATTTAAAAATATATTTTTTCGAATAATTTAAAATTATCAATTCATTTAATTTAATTTCGAAAAAAATAAAACACAAAAAAATAAATTAATTTCTTCTGCACAAATAGAAAAAATCAGATCATCTAACTGAGTCTTCGTATTTAAAAAAAATATAAAAATAAATAATAAATAATCATATAAGATTTATATCAAGTTAAAATAAAAAATTGAAATTTAAAATAAAACTATATTTTTATGAATTGACCAATAAATAACAGACGATATTATTAATTAATAATATCAATTAATAAATGTTATTATTAAAATAATAGCAATAAAAATCGAAATAACTATAATATTTTGTTGATTTATACTTCTCCATTATAAGAAATAAAAAGAATTCATCAAACTTACTTGAAAATTAGCAGAAAGATATGTCGTATAAAGAATATATAGTTTCAGTATTTCTAAAAATATTATTTTCCTGGTAATATTACCAGGAAAACAAAGTTCATAGGTCAATAATATCATAAAATTTAATAATAATTTTTAATATTCAATAATACCTATAATATCAATAATATAGGTCAATAATATTTTGTCAGTAGAACAAATCATATCAGATTATTGAGTTTACGTATTTTGTACTATATATAAATCAAAAATGAAGATGAATAATAAATACTTATATAATATTTTTACAATGTATATTTATATCAAGTGAAAATAAAATCTTGAAATTTAAGATAATAATCAATTTCTCCATTATAAGAAATAAAAAAAATTATAAGAAATAGAAATAATTCATCAAACTTACTTGAAAGTTATTAGAAAGATATGTCGTATAAAAAATACATAGTTTTATTATTTCTGATAGAGGTTATATGACCGAGAAGACAAAGACCACAGATCAATAATATCTAGGTAGTAGAACAAATCAGATCAGATAATTGAGTTTACGTATTTTATACTATATATAAATCAAAAATGAAGATAAAGTTAAAATTTCAAATTGAAATATAAAAAAAGTTAATTTTTATGAATGTGTTTATCAATGTGTTTTATTTCTAGACCCTGAAGATGACGTGCCGTAGTGCCGTCGAAATATTGGATTTTTGTAATCAAATAAATATTCCTGTTTCCTCGCCTTCTTGTATAAATAATATTTTGTTGATTTATACTTCTCCATTATAAGAAATAGAAAAATTCATCAAACTTACTTGAAAATTAGCAGAAAGATATGTCATATAAAGAATACATAGTTTCAGTAATTCTGACAGAGGTTCTATTACCGAGAAGACAAAGTCCACATATCAATAATATCATAAAAATTAATAATAATTTTTAATATTCAATAATACCTATAATATCAATAATATAGGTCAATAATATTTTGTCAGTAGAACAAATCATATCAGATTATTGAGTTTACGTATTTTGTACTATATATAAATCAAAAATAAAGATAAATAATAAATACTTATATAATATTTTTACAATGTATATTTATATCAAGTTAAAATAAAAAATTGAAATTTAAAATAAACGTCAATTTTTATGAATTGACTAATAAATAACAGACGATGTATAAGAATAAAGATTAGAGAAAATAAAATAAAGTAAATAAAATAAAATAAATTTTCACTTGATAAAGATCAAGTGAAAATAAAATCTTGAAATTTAAAATAATAATTAATTTTGTTGAATTAACTAATAAATAACAGACGTAAAATCGCAGGTTAAAACAAACAAATAATTTAAACAAAAATCAATTTTTATGAATTGACTAATAAATAACAGACTCTGTATCATAATAAGGATTAGGAAATAATAATAAGGTTATCATGATAACCTTATTATTATAATAAGGTTATCATGAGGAAATGCTATGCTATCATGTTTCGGCACATATTCCTCGACCCAACATGGCCAGGGGTCAAATACATACTAATTGTGTATTTCCTCTGATGAAATTTGATTAATCAGTGTACATTATTATAATACAAAGCAAATTATTTTAATTCATAATTTGAAATTGTAAAAAATTAAGGAAACGATGGGGTCTTCAGCAATCAAAATCAGATTCCTAATTGCAGTACTTGTCATGTTTGCCGCTTTTTTATTGTATTGTCACAAAATCGATCTAAGCGTTAACATTGTCTGTATGGTTAATCACACTGGCCTAGCACATATGCAAAATTTGACACTGTCCCGTAAATCAGATATAGTAAGTTAACTTTAATTAATAAAATCAGATTTTGTATTTGATACTATTTTAAAATTTAGCTGTATAATTGAAAACGCTATTCTCATAATAAATTGAGTAATCAAAAATTAAATGTAATTTGAAAATGAATTAACAGTAATATTTACATATTTTTATTTCACTATAATCATTTTATTATTAAGTATCTCGTAAAAATAACGTCTAAAACAGAGTAAAGAATTTAAATTTTAAAGAAGCGTGTTTTGAATAATGCAACTATATAAGTAACTTAATTTTGAAGATTGGAGTCACAATTAAACTAAGTCTTAAATAAATTTTACAGTTTTATTTTTGGCTAGTCTTGAGCAAATACCTACTGCTGTAGGTATTAGCCTACAGCAGTCTTGGTAATTGACAATAAACGCACTTAACTTTTTAATTTAAGGCTAATTAGCTTAGAAAATTAGTTGTGCTGTAATATTTTAAACAACTTAAAACGATTAAGCAAAAATAATGATAATTAAAGATAAAAATCTTAAAACTTTAAAGATTATTACAATTTAAAATTTTATTAGGTTATTTTCAATATTATTTATTATAGTGAATATTTATCGATTAATTATTCTATTATTTATTAATTGTATAATTAATAAATAATTTTTTATATAATATTATTTATTTGAAATACATAATCTATAGGTTTTATCAAATGGGTCTGAAATTTAAAAGTTATTATATCATCCATTATTTATTATATTGTAATATATTATAATATATATTTTTTTATAATATATTTATTATTAATAAAAATGATTGTATAATTGTCAACAAATTCTCTCTTCCAAAATCGCTTATCCAGTCAACTCCGCAAGGAGATGGCTTTTATCAACGAAAACGCCAACCGCATTCTCAATTGCGTGATAATCAACCCGTATGGTTGTCTGGATTCCTCGGCAAGGCGGCCAGCTCCCTTTTTTTAGCTAGCTCTGAATCTCGATTCCATGACCACCAACAGATGACACGACATCATGAAAACGTCACCTTCTATTCTACTGATTCGCTCTGCATATTTCGAATTTTTTAGAGTCGCATGATACGAAAACACTTCACTCGACGCAGGAGCAAAAACGCAAACGTCTAGATGTGACCGCTCCGCCATTCCATGATTATAGTCCGTATTGACAGATCTATCGCGTGTCGTCGAATTTGCAGAGAAGACCATCTCTTCTGGTACGCGTTGTAATTCGACCTCAGCAGCAGCTTTTCCGAACGATTGCTTTATAATATCTCCCAGAATATCTCGAACAGCATTATGCCGTATGATTGTGAAACCACCTACTTTGCGGGACAACGTGTGTGCGGGCTCGATGCTGCCTCCGCACTTACATTTTTTGCATGGCTCACTGATCAAATTGTACCTGGTGGCCATTGCAACCTGGAATTGCTTTTGATTTAGGTGTGATCTGTGCAACTGAGTTGGTGTGACTGTCAATCAGGCCGATGTACCATGCCAAGAGGCGTGCTGAAGAATAAGTTTCCGTTTCTCATTTGCCGCCTGTGACACCTGTTCCATTGATTTCCGTGAACATTCGTCAATCTCTTTTAGGAATCTTTTCATCATCTCACTGAGCGTACGTTCTGATGTTTCAATATCTGAGTTCAGGATATTGTTGTTTGGTACTTCAACTGATCGGTGAAAATGACCTTCGCCATCATCTGCAGGATTTCGCATTCCCAGCCCAACCCATCTTACTGGTAACTGGGCAATCTTCTGAAACTCAGCATGCTCACTGATTCCCCCGACAATGTCCGGCAGAAACGATCCGAATATGATTTCTTCCAATTCTTTGAACTGCATCTTGTTTGTTTTAACGGTTCGTTGTAGATATGTCCACTGAAATTGTGTCGATTTATGAATAAAGCGTATGCAACATGTTTGTCGTACTTTGCTATTTGCTTAAGAAACACTATCTCATCCATCCAACCTTTAGTCTTTTCCTCAATACACTCACGTGTGAAACTTTTGGTTCCTATAAAGCTGCCCAAGATTTTAATACCTTCGTTGTCAACACATATACCTTCTCGTTTGAAGGCACATAACTCTTCATCACTTGTGGTTCGATTCCGGAGCAAATGACATTTGGCACTATTCACATAGAAGCCGTAGGAAGGACCCACAGATTTCAATATCTTCAACTTTTGTAATAGGTTCATACACTTTCCTATTAGAGTTGCATCATCGGCGTACCACATTTGTGATATTTCCGGGACTCTCGCTTTCAATACGTTTATCAGCGACATTAAAGCAGCGGCATAAGCTGCTATTGCTATAGGGTCACCCTGAGTGACCCCCTCACTCGAGAGAAGACTTTTATTCATCACTGACAATAACGCTGGATTCGTGTAAGTGTTTATCAACAGTGCGGACAATGCTGGGTAAATCATTTTGATGTTACAAAGTAATAAGGATCTATTTAAGCAATTAAACGCATTCTTGGCATTGATGACGAGAACACGGTAGTCGGCAATTTTGTCAAACGAATTTCTCACTCTGGGGATAACCGTTTCTGTTCCACTTCTTTGCGTGCACACCATTGAGTCCCCTCACATACTTCGGTTCAGATAAGTCTGATTTTACGCATCTGTGCCTTCGCGACTATCCGTCTTAATACTTCGCCAACACCGATTAGTCGAACTCCCGGACATTTATTTACTGGAATCATGCGACATGCGCAGTATGCCTCCAACCATGATGGTTATACAGATTTTGAGTCTAACATTGTCGCAAAACGTACTAAACTTTCTGCAAGTAGTGTTGACTCCCTTGAACATTCTGACAACAACCCAAACCATGCTTGAGCTGTCATTCCTAATGGCCCGGCACCTCCGTTTGCAGAAATATCGTTTCGATGAACGTATGATGTAAGAGCATAAAATTTCCATAAAAACACACGGGTTGAATTTTTCGACATTGACGAGTGGAGTGTTCAGCACAAATTCAGGGTTTACAGGTGACGATTCTGGATGTAACTGTTTAAGCTTCTTAAGGACTGAAATGCCATCAACTGTATCATGAGGCTCCAGTATACCATTAACAGAGCCTCGATTTCGAAATAGTTTAGCTGCTTGGGCGATATTACCAGCATGTACTATGCGCCGTACAGTGCTTATAACATCGTTGTCTGCTAAGTGTCCTCTGGTAGTCGAGTCCCTCGACTGAGAGAAATGCGCTTCCTCGAGTAACTCCTCGAACTTTTCTTCGTCCCACCATTTCAATCTTCTTTCCAATACTTTGCGACAGTCACTTGTACGTCGATGACTCGTCTTTTGCAGAATAATCTGATAAAAGATTGAAATCAATTTTAGAATTGACAGACAACTCTCAGATTCTTCTACGAACTCGTTAATGAATTCAGTGAGTTTTGCAGCAATTGCTTTGGCAGCATTGCACTTAGGGATAGTAAAAAGATTAGGCCGCCACTTGATAAATTCCTGATACACGTGCACATACCAAAGTCCACCATTCCGCAGCAACCAATCAAAATTAGTACTCGAGGTACCCTGTGGCCCTGCCGGGATACAACATTCTCGCAAAGGTATATTAGTTGACGGCGTGAAAACCTGTTGATTTTTCATGCTTTTGATTCGTACAATTGCATGCCCGGCAACTTGTACAAGACTTTTTGCCTTTGACGCATTTGCATGCTTTACACTTGGCATTAGGGCCATTGCAGTTGCATCATAGTTGAATTGAAGATGGCTTACCACGTACCATTATATTTGTAATCAATTATATCTCTTCCACTGAAGGTTTGTAGTTTGTAATGTAATCGGTTATGTTATTGTAGTAGTTGATCATAGAGCAGTTTGTAGCAGTTCTGTATTAATATTAGCATTTCTGAATCGTATGTTATTTATTGTGTGTTATTTATTTCAAATGTAAGAATTTATAATAACCAAGACAATTTTTTAATAATTGTCTTGGTTATTATAATTATATAATATATAATTATAATATTATAGAAAAAATTATATAACAATTTCCATAGCATTAAAAAATTATTATACATTAAAAGGTATTTATGTATGAAATTAAAAACTATAATATATTTTTAGTGTTATATTCGCTATATAACATTAAAAAAGCTAAGAAATAATAATATTAAAAAATTATTGAGTAAAAACAAAAAAGAAATAATTATAATATTATAGTTATAGTGATTATTGTATGTCTTCGAAATAAAACAGACCAAATGCAAAATACAGACGGTAATAAAATAATAAATCAATTGAACTCACTAATTTCTATCATTCTTAAATGTTATATATAATTATTAATGAAATTATTATGTTATATATAATTAAGTAGGCTTTTGTGGTAAAAACACTATTCTTATTGTTAAAACATTCTCGCATTTTAAAGATAAAATGTCGTCGCCGTCTTGTAGTGAATTACTTACAGATCGTAAATATATTTACTGTACTTGATGCTTATTCAATGATTCGAATTGATGGTGGAATTAATACAATAACGGTCAATAACGTGCTTAGTACTTTAAATCTAAAAAGAACGTTTATCACCAAATTCCTTTACGACCTGATGAAAAATTCCTAATTGCTTTCTAGGCTAAAAATTAACTCTGTTAATTTTGAGGCATTTCTTTCGGATTTACAAATACAGTAGTCGCCTTTCAGCGAATCATAAATTATATTATAGAGAAGGACGATTTATCCGAAGATATTCGTACGTAGAGGATAGTATTGTTTGAGGAAAAACACAACAATAACATAGCACAAACCTGTACAAGTTCCTTGGAATAAATGATATGTACCAAATCGCACTAACCAAATGGAAATGTATGATTAGTAAGACGATGATTAATATACTGGGATATCTAGTTCGTATTAGTATCAAATTACGTTACCTGAACCGCGTCTTAACGTTAAAAGAATTTTAAGTTCCTCTAAGCAAACGTCAATTGTGCAGAATTATTGATCTCGTCTCTCATTATTCTAAAAGGGTCGAACATTTTTCATCACAGATAAACCAATAACTAAAACAGAGCTTTCCTGTAACAACCACTGCAATAAGTTCATCTGATGCAAGACGTTCATCTGAACAAATTGCGATCTTATTATTCCAGCTACACTTACATACATCGACTTCAATTTAACATTTACAGTTGATACTGATGCCTATCTTTATGCGATCAGTGATGTGCTGACTCAAACAATAAACCTGTTGCATTTTTTTCTGAAAAAGAATACAATTAGATATCCCACTATATATAAAGAAGCTTTCACCATTGTTCAAGCATTGCAACATTGGAGATACTATTATCTGGTAGAACCTTCAACACTCACCGATCAAAGGGCGGTGTCATTTATTAACATAAATCACTTGATCTATCCGAATTCAAAAATTGTATCATGTATCGGCCCGGAAGATTTAATTGTGCTTCTGGGGCAATGTCCAGAGACATTTCTGTTTCTAGTTGTGAATTTCTGTTAACAAACAGAAATAGTTTAAACCATTTTCCCAACTTAACGCTTCACTTTGTCACCGTGAGATAAATCGTTTGTATCATTTCGTTTTATCAAATCAACTTCCATATAGTTCTGAAGAAGTTCGTGATGGTGTTTCTCAACATGTTACTTGTGTTTCATTAAAGCTGAACTTCTTTAAGCATTCTAAAATATCTTTCATTAAATAAACGCGACGTTTTGAGATAACTTCACTTGATTTCAAAGGACCTTACCAAGTTCATCAAGAATAAATACTTAATGACGTATGTTGATGAATATTCGGGTTATTTATTTGGTTTCGCCTGTCGTGATTCATCGGCCCTCCTAAATTAATGCATTCTAATCGTGGATTAGCATTTATGTCTCAAGAATTATCATCCTATCAAACTAGTATCGGTTTTATAGAAACTTACTCTTCAGAGACTACGACTACCTACTATCAGCTATATAATGTTCAAATTATCTAGACTTCCATTAATAAAATTCAACATGCCTGAGTGTCTAAGTACTTCTGGAACTGTTTTCGTACAAATTTTTTAGACACGGTACAAGAAATGATCCAAGCTAAGTTGATAATGTGAATCCCAACATGTGGCATATCGAATTTCCTCTAGTAAAAGAATAGATCATATCAACATCTACCACGTATCACTCTAATGTCATCATTTTTAGGATCTAAACAAGACGCTTATATTGCCATAAAAGCCTTATTTTCTTGTACAGTTTTAGATAATATAAATTTAGATAATTTGAATTTATTAATATAATAAATTTAGATTAATCGAGATACATTTTAAATTATTAAATTGCGTAATGATTTTATAGTAAACGAGACGCAACTATCAGTTAATACCTGACAGAAAAGATCAATAAAAATACCTTGAATTCTATGTTTGTATTGCTTTGCATTATCAGTCAAGTAGTTAATTGAATTTTTGAGACGTACTGTAAATTAGAATAATTTTGAAGAGAGCAAATAAAAGATACGGTATGATTTAAATTTTTGAATATCCCTGCATTCGTATTCAAGTCTAGAATTGAATGGTAAAAGAAATGCATGCCTCATTTCAATATTTTGAATTTTATTTGATATTTTAGACGAAAGCACATCCGGGAATAGTCAATCTTAAACTTTCAAAATGATTTTAAACATTTAAATTTGTAAATTTATGCTTAAATTTAATAAGTCAGAGATTTAATTTTAATTTTCAGTAATTACTGAAAATTACATCTTCATTAATTTTCTGAAGATGCTAACAAAAGTTAGCGAAATATCAAAAATAATTTCTTCTTTTCTTCAATCAAGCTCGAATAATTATATACAAAAATATATATTTAAAATTTTAATCATTAAATTAATAATTTGTAATTTATAATTTGTCTCGTGTTCAGTAACCGTGGAATTAGATTTGAATTTAAAACAACAATACAAGAAAGTCAGATATAATAAAAAGGCGAATATAATTTAAAATGATTAAGTTGCATGTTACATACACATATTGTTATATGATATCTAACGGTTAATATTTTGAATTTTGTCATAGTGTTGAAAATTTATTGTTCGTTGTTATTGTGATAAATTGGAAGAGTTGAAGTTGTAATTTTCTGTCACACATTCCATATGCTAAATATTAAACAACTTTAACAACAAAAATCAAACAACAAAACAAAGTAAAAATAAAACAATAAGGTAAAACACTATTGTTTTAATCTCTAAAAGCACTTTATTTGAAACATTTTATGTTACTATCTTCATTTTATATTTTGAATGACATTTAAAAGAGAATCTTTGCCTATTATCACTGTATAGCGTTTCCCAGATGAGCTGAAATCGACGATCAAATATTCAGCTCACAAATATTTAAGACGATTAAAAGTTACAAAATTTATTTTAGAGATCAAATGTTATTTAAATTATTGAAATAAGATATCATCAGAGAATTTTGTTGATTAGAAAGCGAAAGGGAAAAATTAAATATTTATAAAAAAATTAATTATTGCTTGAATTGAATAATTGCAATATGATAAGTATATTAACAAATATTTTATTACAGTAGAAATTTTCTTGTTGTGATAAAATCATCATTCCCAAAGTTAGAAACTTTTATAATTTTATATTAAGAAATTTAAAACGTTTTACTTATTTAAAATATTATAAATAGTTTTCAACTTTAAATATTTAAAATACATTTTTAAATTAAATTATTAATTGTTTATTATAAACTTTTATAATGTCAAGATAGCAAATTTTTACAATTTTCATATTTGCTAAGAGCTTTTATATCTTTCTTTTCAGGATGGACCATTCCTCTGGACTAAAGATCACCAAGGTTTCTTGCTTACTGCATTCTTTTGGGGATATATAATATCACAAATCCCCGGTGCATTAATTGGGACAATTTATGGTCCCAAGTACACAGTACTATTCGCAATTCTAATTTCTGGAATATGCGCAGCGTGCTATAAAGTTGCAGCGTTTGTCAGCATTAAATTGATTTGGTTCCTGCGAGTAATAGTTGGCTTATGTACGGTACTGTTAATTAATCACGATGTGAATCAATTGCACTGTGATTTACTTAAGGGAATGATATTACCATGTGCATCTCAACTGTGGACGAATTGGGCTCCAGTGCAGGAACGCAGTTTTCTTATCAGTTTTGCGGTGTCAGGTAAATCCGGTTATAAATAAAGTACACTAAGATATGTAAACTTAAACGAAGGTATAAGAAGGTATATATCTAGATATGAACATTAAATTAACATTAACTAAAACTACTTTTAATTTATATCGTAAAGATGACATATTTAAATTTACAAGAAACATATTTTTGCATGAGCATTCATGCATACCATATAATATAAAATATAATACATTAAATAATGAAATTTTAAGAATTGCAACAATATGTAATGATATTGGCTTTCTTCAAAATCATTTAAATAATTTAATAGATACATATTTTAAACTAGGTTACTATAAAAATAACATCAAGCAGAAAATAGTAAAATATATAAAAAAATGTTATATATATTTGTTATATTATATTATCATATTTATTATATGGAATTATCATATATTATATTATTATATTATAATATTAAATTATATTTATTATAAATATATGATTTTTTTCAAATAGTCAAAAAATAATAAATTATTATTTTTGATACATTGATGATATATGTGTATTTATATCTAATAATTTTTACTCAGTAAGCGAACAAATTTATCTAGGTAGCCTCATTTTTAATAGAAACAATAATAAAGAAGATATTAAAGTTTACGATAATAAAGAAGACTGAACCAATATTGATCATATATCAAAATATGAACATTAAATTAACATCAATTAAAACTACTTTTAATTTATATCATAAAGATGACATATTTAAATTTACAAGAAACATATTTTTGCATGAGCATTCATGCATACCATATAATATAAAATATAATACATTAAATAATGAAATTTTAAGAATTGCAACAATATGTAATGATATTGGCTTTCTTCAAAATCATTTAAATAATTTAAGAAATACATGTTTTAAACTAGGTTACTATAAAAATACCATCAAACAGAAAATAGTTAAATATATAGAAACCACCAAAATATTGTTAAAAATAAATTTAGTTTTCAAAGTGGAAAAGTTTATCAAAAAATAAAAAATAATATGCTTTGTATTAAAAAGTTACACTAAATAATTAAATTTCATCAGAGGAAATACATCATTGGCATGTATTTGGCCACGCTGTAATGTTGGTTCTAGGAATAGTGACCGGAACATGATAATACAGCAGTTCTTTCTGATAATATTTAATCCTTATTCAAATATATCGTATTTTAATAAGATTTCTTTTTTAGAATAAGAAAATATAACTTAATTTGTTTTATTGTTTCAGATACTTCTTGATAATGTCCGCGGTTAGCGAACGAAATATCGAAGAAATATTCAATTTCTTTTTTCTGGGGATGGCATTTAGATACAAATAAAGAAAATATATTTTTAAAAACTTTTTTTTTGAAATTTTCAAAATATTAATACAAAATCTTATGGATGATAATTTCCACATTTTAGTACCATTAAAATATGTAGTTAATTGTTTTGATTTTAATATACTATTAACATTAAAATTTAATCATATTTTAACACTGTTGTTCTTTATGTTGAGATATAAACATTTTTAATTTATATAAAATACGTAGATTCAGTTAATTGATCTGATTTCTCCGTTTATGGAGGCGTGAGCAAGAGCGCAAATGTATGTCTAAAATCATTTGCTTTCAAAATCGCTGAAAAGCAATGATGATGAGTGATAGATTTATATACTCAGATCTTAAAGTTCAATTGCAGAAATATATTTAAATGAAATATTTATTTGAATGATATATATATTAATTAATTATTTATTATTAATTAATATATCAATAATCATAAACTAATTGATAATTTCATTTTGCTGGTTATCTGTATATAACTTTTATTTGAAGATTTAGATTATATAATATATTATCCGCCATCTTTGTGAATAATAATTTTTTAGAGATGAAAGGAATCCGTGGTAAGCTGTTTATCATCAGTTTGACAATCACAAAATAATCGAAAGACGATACTTATAATATATTTTATAATACGTTATAATATATGTTAGCTTTATATAATTTCATTTACTTAAAAGCGTTAAGTAATAATTAATATTATTAATTTTTTAGGCTCTCATTTGGGTAGTGTTGTAACTTTGCCAATTGGAGGAATACTTTGTGTAAAGGGATTAGATGGTGGATGGCCAACACTCTTCTATCTTATAGGTATAGCGATTTCTACATTACGATTAAATTTTGAATTGATTATGAAAAAATCATGTTTATATAATGGTAACAAGAATATATAACATGTTAATATAACTGAATAATCATATAATATATGATTATATATTATACTATATATTCATATAATATTAACATATTGTTATATAATATTATGTTATACATTATATTATAAACCATTATATTCAAAACCAGTCTACAGTAAGAAAAGTTGTCTTGTATAGAACAATCGTAATTTTTATCATTTACAATTTGAAATATCCTTTTTTCTAAAAGGATATATAATTATATAATTATGCCCTATATGTAAACCAAATTTATTTACCAAATAAAAATAAATTTATTTATAGATAAAATAAATGATTTACGGTGACAATGGATTAAGCAGAATGTTTAAAGTCTTGACTTTCTAAATTCGTTTTGAACACATAAATGACAATTTCTTTTTATAAAGTCAATTAAAAGATGTATTTAAAGTTAATTTTTGGCACCATACCAACCGTAACCTGTTTAATTGAACCATATGTGAGCGGTTTAAGTCATTGCCAATCGGGTTTAGGGAAATACGATGAAGTCGCGATCTAGATCTTTTCCATCTGCCATTCTCTAAGCATCCATTTGTTCGCATTCTGCACGTTCTGATCGTTGTTCATTAAGCGTACGCGTCTGCTGAGTGGATGTCTCGACTTAAGCCTTGATTTATCAACATGATTGGAAGGAGTGTTGATATGCGAGTACGCTGATAGGTAATCTGCATCCCTCCTTATGACCGCTGGTGGGAAGCCGCATAATACCGGAAGAAACTCGGTAGGTGTGGGACGTATGGTACAACTGACGATTCTCATAGCATCATAAAGCCTAGCATCTACTTTCTTGACATGACAGCTTCCACTCCACACATAGCTCGCATACTCAGCGGTCGAGTAACACAGAACCAAAACGGACGATCGTAGAGTGTGGAAGCCTGATTCCCAATTAATTCCGGCAATTCGACGCACGAGGTTACATCGAGCTAGCATTTTTGCTGAGGTAGATTCAATGTGCTTCTGTATGAGAGCGTGTGATTTAGTGTTACTCCGAAGTACTTGGGGAACTTCTCGTTAGGTAGCTTGGCTTCATTAGGCTCATATGGAGCCTAATAGCTTGTTATTGGCTCATAATAATGACTCTTAATAGCAAGCCTGCTCACTTGGCTCACACGTTTAGGCTTGACTTTCTAAATTCACTTTAAGCACATAAATGATAATTTCATATTTAAAAGTGAATTAAAAGATGTATTTAAAGTAAACTTTTAGGCATGCGTGATGTTATACAATTAAATGTGAATTAAAAGTCAATTTTTCTGGCAAGCATTGCTGATATCATGCATGATGTTATAATAGCGTATTTACAAAATATTTGTATTTTTAAAATTCTGATTTTATGTATTGACGATTAATGTATTAAAAGAAACTGTAACGGGGAATTATAATATAATTCGAAAAATAATAATATCGAAAAATTTTTCCAAATAAAATCATATTTATACACCTTATATACAAGCAAATATCGAGTCTAGACAATTATTTAAATAAAACATTAACATCAAAAATAAAATTGTAAATGCCAAAATTCACTTTAGAATCATTGAGTAAAATTATAAGAATATATATTGCACGCTTATCTAAATCTTCAGATTATTTATAAATTATTTTTAATCGATAGATAAATATTTTTACTTAAAAACAAACAAAAATAATTTAAAATAATATCATAAATTAAAAATAATATTTTACGTATTTGTCGATAGGTAAAATAAATTACTTTTCGTATTGACAAAAAGTAAAAAGGTACAAAGTGTCACTTCTTGACTGATTGTCTGGTTGTTTAGGTAGTATGTTAATAAGGTTACTGTAGTGGTTGCGATCCTCACCGAAAAAAAATAAATTATTTCATATTTTTGAATAAATATATATTTATTAAATTATTTATTCTAAATAGTTATTAAAAGTAAATTTTTTAATACGTAAACAAATATAGATTTGTTAAAATGTATAAACGTTTAATATCATTTTTAAGGTATACACCCATAATAATTGTAAAAAATAAAATTATTTATTTAATATTTAATTATTTAATTATTTCATTTATTTAATTATGTAAATGATTAAATAAATGATTTTATCGCAAAAGTGAACAATTCGAAATTGTATAGTTGCATTTAGCTAGCGCATGTGGAATCTGGTGTGTAGCATGGTTCTTTCTGTTTTCCGATAATCCATCAAAACATCCTTTTATCTCATCAAAAGAAAAAAATTATATTTTAAAGAATACTAATATTTCCAAGTCAAAAATATCTATTAAACAGGTATTTATATATAACCGACCCAGTGTGCTTTGCAATATTTTCAGGTGCCATGGAAAGCAATATTGTTAAATCGTGCATTACACGCTAACATAATATGCCATACATTTTTGCATTGGGGTTTGTATACACTACTGACTTCTATTCCTAACTATTTTAAAGATGTACTTCATTTGGATATTAAATCGGTAATTATCTATTCTTGTTTTAATTTTTAGATTTAAATTTATAAATTATAATTTATAATAATTTTAAATATAATTAAAAGTTATATTTCAACTTTTTATTTATACAATTTCACCAAAAATAATGTGCAAACTTCATATATGAACAACAAAATGTTGCTTTTATGATATTATTTCATTAAATATTTCCTTTAGAGTTGAATCAGTTAGGATATTTTACATTCCGCAAGTTAAAGAAAGCATAATCAGAACAAAATGTTACTTACAGATCGAATGTTGTTTGTAAATTCTCAAAAGATTTGTTACTCCGGTTATTCAGAAAATGTTTCTGCTCTGACAATTAAAATATTTTTTACGATAACATATTATTGTTATGGTAATGAGTAGCGACCGGCAAAATTTGGATAAATTTATTTTCTTAAATGATTCAACCCTGAGTAAATGTCAATTCAGTAGTTCGTACAGACTTGTTGTGGTAAATCTATTTATCGCTTAATCTCCGTTTAATTAAACAAAGCTTTCTATTTATCGCTTAATATCCGTTCCTATATATTAGTCTAAGCTCTGTGTAATGACTAAAAGATTAGACCGAAAGTTAACATGCTACCGAAATTAGATTCCTTAATATTGAAGAAAGATATTCCTCTTCATATTGAAGGAAGTTATTCAGTAGAGCTAGGGCACGTTCTGAGGATGACTAGTAACTCTGGGATTATCAGACAAAGATCTTTAGTTTGTCACTGAAGATAGCGAAGCTAAAGGTAACGTGGTTCGAATATTGTCTCACCTACCGACATTTGTTAAGTGGTGACAAATTATATCATTAATAATTATTTTAACAAATATTATTTTTAATATAATAACGTAAATAATTATTGGAGCTGGATCAAAGAAAAAAGGATTTTTTAGCATATTCATATGGTAACAGAAGATGCTAACAGAAGTTAGCGAAATATCGAAACAATCCTCTTTTCTTTGATCCAGCTTCAATGATTATTTATCAACAATGGATCATTATAAACTATGTAAAAACATAAATAAATCATATATTTATTTTTAAAAATATTAAAATACCAAAACACCTCAAATTAAAAGTTTAATAAATTTGACGATAATTAATCGTAAACAATAATTTTTAACCAAAAATAAACATCATCGTCAGTCAAATAATCAAATTGATATAATATATAAAAAATATTTTTGTTATAACATAATAAAAATATTAATATAATATTTAATATTGATATTAAATATTAATATTAAATAATATTTAATATAATTAAATATTATTATTTTTATTATAATATTAATATAATATAATATTAATATATATTAATATAATATTTGTCATAATAGAAATTAAATTGCTAAAGTAACAGTTATTGTTTGTATAATACAAAATATATCCTTGTATACTCATGTTAATATTATTAAATTTGAAATATCTAATTTAAAAATGCGGCAATTCTGTAAAAATTATATTACCTGTTTATTGACAGTCAAGTTATAGAAATAACTTGAGGTTATATAACTATCAAGTTTATTTAACCTTTTATAAAGGTTAAAATCATATGCACCCAATAAAAATCGATGATGAAATGAATATTAAAATGATTAAAATTGAAATTTAATTAAAATCATTAAATTAAAATTTTGAGAATATTAATAATTAGAATTATTTATTAAGTATTAATTAAATTACAAACGTTTTTGAAATGTTAATAACGTCACGAAATATTAATAACCATTTATTTAAAAATTTTATGTTTATAAAATTATGTTAGTTTTAGAAAAAAGAAAGATGGCTTATAAATATAAACTAATATAATTAATGTAATATCTAATGTGACAACAGTAATATTTATGCAAGGTAGCTTCATGTTTATTTATTTATTCTAAATTCAAATTTTACTTATTAAATATTTTGTTTTATGCAACATAAAATTGTGGTAATTTAGAATGGAGGTCTTTCTGCGATTCCTTATTTGTGCATGTGGTTTTTCACAACAGTATCAGGAATAATGTCGGATTTCTTAATTCATAAGAATTGTATTAGTCGCACTTGGGCTAGAAAATTATCAAATTTGACAGGTACACCTGTTGTATGTTTTGATTTTATAAAATTAAAATGCAAATTACATGGCTTTATTTAAATCAACATTTATATATATTGATTTATTTATTGTAAATTTAATATTTCAATAATATTTTGTTGATTTATACTTCTCCATTATAATAAACAAACAAAATTCATTGAACTTGCTTAAAAATAAGCAGAAACATAATAACGTCATAACGTCATATCAATAATACATATCAGATCAGCTAACTGAGTATACTTATTTTATATTATTTATAAATAAAACATTTTGCTAAATAAAGTTGAAATAATTATATAATAAATAATTAAATAATCAAAAAATTATTAATAATAAATATTTTTTATATAAGATGTTATGTAATTTATATCAAGTTAAAATTTACAATTAAAATTATAAATTAGCAGAAATTATAAATAAGCAGAAACATAATGTCGTAATGTCATAACGTCATATCAATAATACATATCAGATCAGATAACTGAGTCTACGTATTATAATAAATAATTAAATAATAAACAATTAAAAAATTATAAATAATAAATAATAAATATTTTTATATAAGATGTTATATATTTATATCAAGTTAAAATTTACAATTAAAATTATAAATAAGCAGAAACATAACGTCATAATGTCCTAACGTCATATCAATAATACATATCAAATCAGCTAACTGAGTTATTTTATAACTCAGTTATAAAATAACAGTTATAAAATAATATTATAATTTAACTTATTTTATATTATTTATATATAATAAAATTTTGCTAAACGAAATTTAAATAATTATATAATAAATAATTTAACATATTTACTATTTAATATAATTGATATTTAGCATATTTAATATATTTTACATCTTAGCATATTGAACATCTTTAACATAAATTACATAAATTACATAAATTATATGAATTATATTTTAATATAATTCATATCTTCTGATTGTGTTTAAATGTTTTTAATCATATTAAATCTGATGTATTTAATAAAATACATTGTATTATAATGTATTTTATTAAATTATATTGTATTATAATGTATTTAATATTAAATTAAATACATTATAATACAATGTATTTTAAATAATGTAAATTTTTATTTGTAAAAATCAAATTTTTTAGTTATATGCCATGTATTATCAAAAATTTTATATTTTGAAAAAATAATTAAAATTTGAGATTATTCTAAATAACCAAAATTTAAGATTATCCTAAATAACCAAAATTTAAGGTTATCCTAAATAACCGTAAATAAGAATATACATAAAATTTCATTAATAATAAGAGATAACATATAATTACGATGTATACTGTGCGTATGTATCGTTACCTTTTAAAATTCGTTATTAAATTAATTTTGATATATTATTGGTTGATAATTTTGATATAGGACATTAAACTACGATGGTTAATAGAAATTAATATTATTAATTTTATAAGTAAAAATTTATATATGTGGATATGGCGACGCAGAATATACCCCGATGTCAGAAATATTAATGTGATTCGAGTATTGTGAAATACGCATCACTAATTACATGATGATAATATTTAATATTTTAAATATTAAAAATAACAATTTTAATATTTTTTTATCAATAGTTAATAATTATCAAATATTAAATTAAATATGTTAAAAAATCAGATAAATTGAATTATATGATGATAATTTTTTGAATATCTCATTCAAATTTTTTTATTTTATGTACACCTTTAAAAATTCTTGATTTTTTAAAATTCTTATTTTAAATTATTAATATTTAATTATAATTCATATTACATTATTAAACGTTTTTTAGTTATAAATACGTGCATGCGATTAAATGTTTAACAATCCATCTTATTAATAACATTTCCTGGTTAATGGTGAAATTTACAAAAAAAATAAAAAAAAATAAAATAAATTTTATAAAAAAAAATAAAAAAAAATTAATTTTTTTTAAATTTTTTTATTAAATTTCATACTATTTTCTAATTTAATTCTAAATTAGAAATAAATTAATAAATGATTAATAAATTAATTATGAATTAATTTTAATTCATAATTAATATTTTTTCACAAAAATTAGTTTACTAATTAGTTTATAAACAGCATAATCATTTTACTATATTATATATCTCTATTTAAGATTAATTAGATGAAATTAGTTATTCATTACAAGTTTTAATGTCAAACCTACTAATGAAAATGGGTGAATGTATACAACGACATAATCGAAGAAATGTAAATAAATTGTAATAATTTATAATAAATATATTTATTATAAATACATAATATTTATAATAAATATATAAAAATAATTGGAACCAAGCAGACAATAAATTATTACCAAAATGGCTAACTGTTTAAGGCTGCTAATTGCAAACTCTTTAACAAACTGTCAAGGAATTTGTAATCTTCATGTTGATGTTAGCAGGAGCTATTAAAATATTGTGTGTTGAAATGAAATTAATGTCTTCGTTCCTATAAATTTAATAATAAAATACTAAAATTAATATTTTTAAAGCAGAACAATAACAGGGACAAAATATTTAATCGATTAATTGATTAATTGTAATTTGATTTTAGATATTTAGATGTATAATTTTAAATTTTCTTAATCCTTAATAGTGATCTGTTTTTGTTAAATAGCGCCGTGGAAATTCAGAGCATTTAAAAGTCTGTTTCATGTTGGTATATCATTATTTTGTTTGCCTAATGTGGGCTTACTTCTAATCTAGCTAATTGATATCAATACCATTTTAATGTTTAATGTTCCTCTACAAAGAAATAAACTTTGCCATAATAAAATGCTGCTAATTATAGCTAAATGTTTTAAGTATAATCTATAGTCGCTTAGATTGCACGTTAGTCTACGTTATTAA
Source organism: Pomphorhynchus laevis (assembly GCA_012934845.2). Lineage (NCBI taxonomy): Eukaryota > Metazoa > Acanthocephala > Palaeacanthocephala > Echinorhynchida > Pomphorhynchidae > Pomphorhynchus > Pomphorhynchus laevis. The sequence continues at coordinate 173,168 of WNNJ02001453.1, read as the reverse complement.
ATTTCATTTTATTGATTCTAACAATGCTTGGTTTACTTTTTAACATGTAAAAAATTAAATTAAAATTAAAATGTAAAATTAAAACTATAAATCAATATTTTTCCTTATGTTGTATGCTTTTATAATAGTTGTTAAGAGTTCTAAATCAAGATACTAACCGTGCGTATGTTTATAGGTAGCATTCCAGTTGCAATATGCTTGATATTACTGACTAAAGTCAAAAAAGATCAAATAACACTCGCTATAGCTTTGCTGGCAATATCACAAGGATTCTAGTACTGTAACATTTTTAAAAATTCAAATGATTAGTTAAAATAATTAATAAAATATTAATTTGTAAAATATCAGATAAAATTGAAAAGTAATTTAATTAAGAATAAAATTTGAAATTTTTATCTTCAGACAGCAGCAATTATTAAGCATTTAATGATATTTATCGTTTATAATAAATAGTAATTAATTTATGAAATGACTTGAAACGTTTTAATTAACGTTTATTTAATAGTCAAATTATTTCAACTTAATATTAATATAGGAATTAACGTTAATTTAATATTTATTAAATTATTTCAAATGCAAAATATAATAACAATTTAAAATTGATTATTTTAAACATTTATTATTTTTGTAATTTATTACGATTATTTATAATTTACTATTTAATAATTGAAAATCTTTTGATTTATATTCTATTTTATGCCAGAATTAAGTGATTAAATTAATTAATTAATTAAATCATAGAAATATTGTGACTAATTTATTAAATAAAATTGAATAAAATTATTACCTAATATAAATAATACTATTATAATAATATAACATAATATAATAATATAAAAAATATAATATTATAATATTATATAATAATATAATTAATAATATTTTTAATTTTCTTGAATTAATATAACGATTTGTAGACAGATTTTTTAATATAATGTTAAAATTATTATTCTTATGTAAATTTAAAAATCATTCTTGATAAATTCTATCTGCAAGAACATAAGTACGTGACATAGGCACTCGAGTTAAGTTTTTATAATAAAACATTTAATCTATTAACATTTACGTCAGTAGTCAGATTACAAAATTATGGTAAAATGGTTATTTCCATAATTTTATTATTTTCTATTGGTTTTTATAATTTATTTATTATATGCTAAATTTGATAACAGTTCAATCAGAAATATTTAATAAAACATTTTTCCTATTTTGTAATTTTTCGTTATCCTCATACAGAAGTAAACAGGCATTTAAAAAGGTTACAAGTATTAGAAAGTATAAATGATCCACATATGCGGTAGTTATCTACAGTAAGCTTATTAAGCTTATTCAAACCTTAAAATTTTTATATATAATTAATATATGCTAATTGATAACGATTTAATGGTCACGTAATCTTTCATCCGGGCGAAAATAACGATTAATATTTTGGCTTTGACGATTTTGTGTGCTTTCATATTATCAATATAACAGAGCATTCAGTTTTACACTTTCCTGTTTGTGTCTATTAAAAAAGTTGTATTGCAATTCTTTCGGATTATCATTATCATGATATCATTATGATATCATGATAATTGGTATCATTATCATGTTATTAACAAGCATTTAAATCTTTATAGTGGAGTTGCCTTTGGTTCCGGATATATGGTGATACCAAATGATATTGCAGGTCAATATGCCGGGATAGCCTTTGGAATTTCCAACACTTTTGGAACTATACCTGGCTTAATTTCACCATATCTCACTGGATTCATGACTAGAAATGTAAGATATTTATCACAGGAATAATTTATCGAAAGTAAATTTTTAATACAGAAAAGCCAAAAGGAATGGACAAATGTTTTCATCGTTTCCGCTGTTATGTACATAATCGCAGGAGTGGTTTTTACAATATTTGGAACATCTGAGCTACAAGACTTTGCCAGGAGCACAGAAGATACTAGGAATTTAGATGAACTAGAGCCAATGGCTAAGTTACCGAATACATAGTTGGAAAATAAGATCACTTAGTTGCTAAGAATAGTTCAAAACTACTTTAGCTTAAATTTTAAGCGTTGTTGAAATATTGTTAAAGAAAATATTTAACTAAGAAGATTTACTTCTATGAACTTAAACACTTTTTGAAGCTTTAAATGAAGCGCTATTTTTAAATTAATTTTAAATTTATTTAAAATTTTGAGTTTTTAGTTATTGATTTAAACGATCAATAAATACTCGTGCGCTATTGACTTTTAATAAACTACTTGTATGCTGCTTATATTTATGTCAGAAAATATCATTGTTGACGCCTTACAATTAATACATAAGCAAAATTATAAAAATTTTCATGTATTATTTTACTCTGTAATGGTAGATGATTGTTAATACATAGCAATCATTTGTTATTATCAACAATACTAAAAGTATCAAATTTCATGCGGTATTTAAATTAAGAATTTACATATAAATTTTATTTATAAATTTACTTATTAAAAATAAGTATTTGATTAAAATTAAGTAAAATCAATAATACAAACGTGATTTTGATATTATAAATTAGTAAATAATGCTAAATAAAATTTAAATAATTAAAAATTAAATAATTGCATAATTATAAAATTAATAATTGTTATATAATATTTTATATTATTTATATAAATACTAATATTCAATATATTAAAATATATGAGATGTATATTTTTATAAATACAGTAATATCGTATCTTTTATGTTTACCATTTTATATTTTAAATTAACTGGCATTAATTAAAATTATTTATCAGTAATATTTTAAATAATATTAAATGACAGTTTTGTCTTATAGGACTGACAAGTTTTAATTTCTATAGAAATAATAATAACTAACGAACAAGATTTCGACCTTATTGCAAATCGTTTAAGAGTTTATTTTAGAGTAAATTGAATTATATATAGATTTTATTATATTCCCTTTGTTAATTTTAAGGCATATTTTACATATTTTTAGTCTTTTGTGTCTAAGCAGATTGCTCATGACGCTAATCTTATTATATTTTAAAACCTTAAATGAAATTTTACTTTTGTTTCAATCGTGATTTTGTTTCCTTACATCCATAATTGATTTTATCAACTTGTACATATCCACTTTAATCTTATTATTTTGAAATATATGAGTGCGCAGAAAGTAGCAAACAGCCATTTAAAACCATCAATTGAATATGACAGCAGTGACTGTTGAAATTTTTAACTTACTTCATTATGTAAGAAAAAATCTAGAAAATCTACTTTCTTGATGAGTGATCTGAACCCGCCAGCTGATACCAGCCCGACACTTTTCTACTGAACCACTCAGGATCTTTCATACACCTGAGGATCCAGTCAAAGCGGGCGATAATCGGTAATCTCGACATGGGGGACTTAAGAAATCTTAGTATTTGCTCTCCCGGAGTCCTCTAGAGAAGACGACTAATCCCGAGATTGCCGAGATGCACTAGAGACGCACTGTTTACATATTTAATAAGTGCACAGAGCCAGTACATTAGAGGTTCAGTCTACTTTCTGCTTCTTTAATTTTTAAATGCACAGTAAATAATAAAAATAAATTTGTCATAATAATAAAAATTATCTTAAATTCAAACATACATCAGTTAAAAAACACACATCAGACAAAAACCGAAAAATATAAAAGGATTATAGTCAAATTCTTCAGTGTATGCGCCGATAGTCTTCTATATACGGACTGGGCGATCAGAGCCATCCATCTTACACCAGAGCGCCACCCTCAAACTGAACCATTCAGGGTCTCTCACCCCCCATGAGAGTTCAGTCGGACTGGGGGATCAGAGCCATCCAGCTTACACCAGCGCGCCACCCTCAAACTGAACCATTCAGGGTCTCTCACCCCCCATGAGAGTTCAGTCGGACTGGGGGATCAGAGCCATCCAGCTTACACCAGCGCGCCACCCTCAAACTGAACCATTCAGGGTCTCTCACCCCCATGAGAGTTCAGTCGGACTGGGGGATCAGAGCCATCCAGCTTACACCAGCGCGCCACCCTCAAACTGAACCATTCAGGGTCTCTCACCCCCCATGAGAGTTCAGTCGGACTGGGGGATCAGAGCCATCCAGCTTACACCAGCGCGCCACCCTCAAACTGAACCATTCAGGGTCTCTCACCCCCCATGAGAGTTCAGTCGGACTGGGGGATCAGAGCCATCCAGCTTACACCAGCGCGCCACCCTCAAACTGAACCATTCAGGGTCTCTCACCCCCCATGAGAGTTCAGTCGGACTGGGGGATCAGAGCCATCCAGCTTACACCAGCGCGCCACCCTCAAACTGAACCATTCAGGGTCTCTCACCCCCCATGAGAGTTCAGTCGGACTGGGGGATCAGAGCCATCCAGCTTACACCAGCGCGCCACCCTCAAACTGAACCATTCAGGGTCTCTCACCCCCCCATGAGAGTTCAGTCGGACTGGGGGATCAGAGCCATCCAGCTTACACCAGCGCGCCACCCTCAAACTGAACCATTCAGGGTCTCTCACCCCCCATGAGAGTTCAGTCGGACTGGGGGATCAGAGCCATCCAGCTTACACCAGCGCGCCACCCTCAAACTGAACCATTCAGGGTCTCTCACCCCCCATGAGAGTTCAGTCGGACTGGGGGATCAGAGCCATCCAGCTTACACCAGCGCGCCACCCTCAAACTGAACCATTCAGGGTCTCTCACCCCCCATGAGAGTTCAGTCGGACTGGGGGATCAGAGCCATCCAGCTTACACCAGCGCGCCACCCTCAAACTGAACCATTCAGGGTCTCTCACCCCCCATGAGAGTTCAGTCGGACTGGGGGATCAGAGCCATCCAGCTTACACCAGCGCGCCACCCTCAAACTGAACCATTCAGGGTCTCTCACCCCCCCATGAGAGTTCAGTCGAGGTGGACTATGATAGGTAGTTTTGAGATTAGGAGCTTGAGAAACCTTAGTCTTTGCTCAAGAGGACGTCCTCTAAAAAAGGCTAATCCTGAGATTGCCCAGGTTCACCATAAGCACACCTGAACACTCCCTCTTAATGACAGATGTCGGGCCGGTTTCAGGGTCTATCTAGCTCTATTCAGGATATTAATGGTAAAGCCTACTCGATATGTGAAAACTAGGAGTGATTGATGCTGCATACTACAGAAAATAGTTGAGAGTGTTAGTCTCTTAAGTTTTTTCTTCATCGCCAGGGCGCCATTAAAGACAACCACTTGCGATTCAGCTCTAATGTTAAAAAATTTGAAATCAAATTGCGCACAAAAATTTTACATCATAAAAAATAATAAATATAATATGAGTAAGATTTGGAGATAAAAATATTAAACAAAAATATAATATTAATCTAAGTTCATTATATAATTCCACTTCTGCTACTATCGATGAGAAAAAAACAGCAATACATCATATTTGAAATTAAAAAGTGATAAATGTATTCTTCGCGACAAAGAGCCTAAGTTGGATCTGAGCTTTCCATCACCAAGACTAATGACTGTAAAGTCATATGACTTTAAAGTCATATTGATTTAGTATAGATTTACTTGATGATGTCAGTAAGCTGAAATATTTTTAATCAGTAAGAATGCATTGTTGATCACGATTACCTTAGGAACGGGTAACTATTCGTTCCCAAGCTAAAGCTTTTATGATCACGAAACATTATCTGTAGTTGACCTTTAAAATTCAAACTTTAAATAAACAATTAATTTACGTCTTTTTAAAATTGAAAATAAAAAATTGATTATATTTTAACTAAAGAGTTTGACTTTACAATTCAAAGTTTACAAACGAGTTTTGGTGCTAATTAATAATGTGCTACAACATAGCAGTTGCTGGTAGAGATAACCAATCCATAGTTCAAAGGAAAGAGGGATTTATCATACAAGTAACACAAGTAAGTGGAAGACGACACCTTTTAAGACAGTGAAGCAAATGACTTATGATTATTCCACTTTATTCAGTCAATACAAGCGAAATTGGTTATGATAAGATCGGACAAGATTACTTAAAGGCCATAACTGCTTCTACTAGCTATCATTATTCAAAAGAACTTAAGTGTTGTATCAAAACATACAATTCTGAACGATTACAGCCTTGGATTAAGAATGCAATCTGAATGGTAATATTCGTGATATGATCGATTTAGGCTTATATTGAAAATAGAGTTATATCGAGAGAAGGAAACAGTAACCAATTCAATTAAGGCTTATATCTAGAGAAGGAAACAATTCAATTTTTCAAAATTAAAAGTAAAGAAATCCTCCATAGCTATTCGACCTCCATCTCGAAATTAATTTACCTTTGTTTTATAAAGGTTGAATTCAAGTCAATTTAAGTGACAATATTAACGTAAACATTCTAAAAAGTATATTTTGTATACTATTAAAGTATATTTAAATATAATAAAATATAACACAATTTTATTTAATTGAATTCAAGTCTATCTTAGCCACAATATTTCAGTAAATAACCTAAAACTAGTGGGAATACTCATTTCTTTTTCCTTGTAGATTTATAAATTTAAAGAAACGAAGGTATTAGTTTTATTCCAAAAATTACAATATGTTGTTACTTCCTTATATTATCTTTAGGAAAATTATAAACAGTTCATTTAAATACAAAAGCATTAAGATTGGCAATCATACAAATTACCTAAATTTTGTAACAAAGGAGAAACATAAAAGAATAATTAAAAATGCAACAAAAGTATTATCAATGAAAATGCAACAAAAGTATTATCAATGAAAATGCAATAATATTTATAATTTTAATTTTGTTACATTTGTTTTCTTCGATGTTTTTTGTTGCAAATTTTGAGTATTTTGCTTAAATGGCAAATGTAATACTTTTGTATTTGAATAAACAGTTTAAATTTTCCTAAAGATGATAGAAGTAGATATCAAAATATTATAGTCTTCGGAATAAAACCAATTTTTTCGTTCCGATAAATGTTAGTAGATCGACAAGAATTAAGCTAAAAAAAAGGGACTCATCGGATTCCGCTGATAATCCCATTTCTGTATAGTAATGCATCCGAATATTGTAATCCGCAAAATATATTGATGGATTGAGGATGTAAAATGGACTTTAATGTGTTATTTCCGATAACCTCTACTCCTTATTCTTATACATCGTCTGTTATTTATTATTCAATTGATATAAATATAAATTATATAAAATCTTATATAATTATTATTTATCGTTATTTTTGATTTATATATCTTATAAAATACGTAGACTCAGTCATCTGATATATATAGTTATGAAATATATATGTTAAATTATTAAATATTAATAAAATCTTATATAAATATCGTATTAAATACGTAGACTCAGTTATCTAATATATATAGTTATGAAATATATGTTAAATAATTAAATATTAATAAAATCTTATATAAATATCGTATGAGATACGTAGACTCAGTTATCTGAGTAAACGTATTATCCATATTATATATGTGTTATAGTCATATGATTTATGATATTCATACAAATCGTGAAGCAGAAACAAGAAAACAAAAGTTGATAGGCTAAGAAATAATCGAAGAATAAAGCAGTCGAAATGTAGCTTATGTTGTATATTAAACTGCTTTTTGCATATTATCTGCCATTTCCATTACCAATTCAAAGTTAGATAATTATGAATAATTAAAAATAATTAACCAAGATGTAGAATTGAATGCACTTTTTAAACTACCTAAAATTTAGCCGAGAAATTGTTGTAAGAAAACATTAGCGCATTAACTTTATTTATAAACTTATCGAGGGTATATATAATATACGTATATATAATATATAGTATTAATAATATGTTTAAACAGTTATTCATCGGAAACTGACAAATCTGATACAGGATAATTAATTTACCAATATTTACCCAAAGTTATTCTGAATATTGATGTTATCATTTGATTTGTTTTACTACGAGTTCACTCTCTACTAAAAATTGATATATTGAGACAGAATACCATGCCATCAAAATGCTAGAAATTTAATTTGAGATTAAATGATTGATTAAATATCGCTTAAATCTCTCATAGAAAAATTTTCTTAGAAAAATTTTCATTGAAAACATTGATACAAATAACTTAAAATAGTTCACTAGTTATGCATCATCGTATAATTATATAGGGTTTTATATTAAAATTAATTTTAGAAACAAATATCGAATTTCAATGCATCACATATTAAAATTCGATATTTTAATTATAAAATAATCAAAAAATTTAATTAATAATTAAATAATAATTATTAATTTTAATTAAATTTAATTCAATATTTTAATATTATAATTAAATAAAATTTATTTTAATAATTATTAAGATTATTAAATATAATCTAAAATTTCATAATTTTACAATGCCTCAAAGTTTGTTATTTTTAACTATATAATTTTGCCAAGAGAAAACCGACTCAAGAAAAGGAAAAATGATTTAAGTGAACGCATATTTTATGAATCAATTATTTAAAGGAGTCAACAGTAGGATCCTTGAAATATGTAAAAATGATAAATGCATGGAATGTTATAATTTATTGATTATTATTAAGATATGTATATAAACTAACATTGGTTATATAAACTAACATTGGTTCTTTTTTAAAAGAAACAGAAATTTATTTTTTTTCTCTATAATGTCTACGATTTTTAATTTCAAAATTCCAGATTATCTATTTTTAAGGGATGGTTCAATTCAGGAAGAAAAGAAGGGAATGTCGCAAATATTGATGAGACAGGAATTACATCAGCACCATTTGCATCAATTGTGATTTTGTACATAAGCATTATTTATAAAAAAGCTTTAATAAAATTAAATAAAAAAGCTTTAATCAAAAATGAACATTTTAAAGTAAAATGAACCTTTTATAATTTCAAATTAATAATAACATTTATTTATAAATTCTCATTTAAAGGGAATCTTTTCTCGAACTTGCATATACCCGAGAGTAAGAGGAGTATCATAGAAAATGGCATTCCAGTTCTAAAAGATATTCGACTGCTTTGTTCTTATTTTTCATTGTATATTCATAAGTTTAATTTTGAGTATTTATTTCTTTGTTTTGTGTGAGCATTAACTAACTCGATACAAATGTGTGTTGATAAAAAATGTAAGAATTTATTAAAGTAAAAAAATATTGATTAACAATGAACGTTGAATTTATGAAAAGTAAATCTTCACGCCCATATGCGCTCTTCTGCAAACCCGTCTGCGGGAAGCATTTGTCTTTTGACTGTCGTAATTATTTTTCTTTCCGGATTTGTAATGGTAAAAACAATGATAAAAATAAATAAATAAAACCACATTTAAACAATAAAATTCTATTTCGTTTTTTATATAACAAATAATTTACAAAAGATTTTAAATTAGACAAAAAAAATAAAGTAAGCCAAATTCACTCAAAAAATTAAAATTATTCAAAAAATTTTATTTTTACATTATAAAACTTTACATATCTTTTAATTAATTTATTTTTCAAATATTCATCATTATTAAATTCTTTTTTAATTAATGCTAGACGCCTTTTTTAAAAATTATAACGTTGTTCTGGTAGACGATTATTTGAGTAGAAGTATAGGTTACTCGACACAAACGCGTTGAGCATTACTATACACCTACTCAAACTGACATTTAAACGTCTTGCACTTTATATCTTTTTTACTAATTTAAAACATTTTGCCATGTCTGATCTCCAGTGCAGCCTGGATTCGAAGACAGATCCCAGTATTCTTATTTGTCGCTTTCGATTCCCCGGAAGAGCACCAAATAATTTAGTATGGCGTCCTGGTTTGCGAAATCTGTAGTGAATGAAATTGCTTTTCGTTGGGTTTAACGACAAGCCCAATTTAGATAGGCGTATAGCAATCCCATTCACCACAGATTTCACTCTGTCTTCGAATCTCCTATCAGACAGAGAGTCCATTTTAAACACTAGCGATATATCGTCCGCATAGATAGTACCACTAGTGTTCCTATCCAAGAGTCCATCTAAGACTCCCCTTGTCGTAATCATATAAAGGATTGGCGATAAAGGGGACCTTTGATGAAGGCCCTTTGATAGCTTATAAAAACTACCATTGTCGTCTTCTAGATAGAAGCTTCTGCTTTCCAAAATTCCCCACACTCGACGCAGAATGTTCAGTGGAACAACATCTCTTCTCAACATTTCCATTACTGAGTCGAGTGTGATGTTGTCAAAGGCTGCAGACACGTCAAGATAATACAGCAGTGCTGGCCGTGTATTCTTAATCCAGTGCAGCCTGGATTCGAAGACAGATCCCAGTATTCTTATTTGTCGCTTTCGATTCCCCGGAAGAGCACCAAATAATTTAGTATGGCGTCCTGGTTTGCGAAATCTGTAGTGAATGAAATTGCTTTTCGTTGGGTTTAACGACAAATCCAACCATTCAAAATTTTTTTATTTTTACATTATAAAATTTTACATATCTTTTAATTAATTTATTTTTCAAATATTCATCATTATTAAATTCTTTTTTAATTAATTCTAGACGCCTTTCTTAAAAATTATAACATTGTTGTGGTGGACGATTATTTGAGTAGAAGTATAGGCCACTCAATACTAACGCGTTGAGCACTACTATGCATCTACACAAACTGACATTTAAACGTCTTGCACTTTATATCTTTTTTACTAATTTAAAACATTTTGCCATGTCTGATCTCCAGTGCAGCCTGGATTCGAAGACAGATCCCAGTATTCTTATTTGTCGCTTTCGATTCCCCGGAAGAGCACCAAATAATTTAGTATGGCGTCCTGGTTTGCGAAATCTGTAGTGAATGAAATTGCTTTTCGTTGGGTATAAAGACAAACCCAACTTAGACAGGCACCTAACAATCCCATTCACCACAGATTTCACTCTGTCTTTGAATCTCCTGTCAGACAAGGAATCGCTTTTAAACACCAGCAATATATTGTCTGCATAGATAGTACCACTGGTGTTTCTATATAAAAGTCCATCCAAGACTCATCTTGTCATAATCATATAAAGGATTAGCGAGAGAGGGGACTCTTAAGAAAGACCCTTAGATAGCTAATACAAGGGACTCTTGTCGTCTTCTAGATAGAAGCTTCTGCTCTCTAAAATTCTCAATACTCGAAGCAGAATGTTCAGTGGAACAACATCTCTTCTCAACGTTTCCATTACTAAGTCGAGTGTGATGTTTTCAAAGGCTGCAGGCACGTCAAGAGAATACAGCAGTGCCGGTTTTATATATTTTTATATTAATTGCGATATCTAAAATAGATTGATAACCAGTATGAAGCCGGATAAACGTTGTCTCTAGTGGGATTATGGACTCTTAGATTTGGTCAATCAGTGATCCCACTCGAGCTCCTCCGGAGTCATTTAGGTCACCAACAATGTAGTAGGCACCGGCATTAATATTTCTAAGCAGCAACTTTTGGCAGCCTTTTTGCTCTCCTTCGCCCGACAGCCATCCGGTTTTATGTATCAGTTTGCTACATACACCGATCGGTGGGAAACAAGAATTGTAGAAGTTGATAAGATCCCACGTCAATGGACCCATCTGAAATCAAGAAAGCGTTAAGACGCTAGCTTGTTATTGAAACCAGGGTGAACTCTAATCTACCACCAACTTGATATGTTAAAATTTTGTAATTTTCGAAACTTCTGTTTAGTGTTTAAAACCTGTGGAGAACGCGCCTTATGCAGAAATAGGACATCCCATGATCAAAAATTAGAATATCGAACTAGGTTCGAAACGTTTCTAATATTTCAACTTATCAACAATATGTCATACAACGAATTGTACTCAATGCGCCGCTTCTTACAAGGCTGCAAATGCAGGAGGGCGTTGTTCTCCTAACATGGTACATCCTCCTTTTAAAGAGCTATCTTTTCTTGCGTGTTTGTGCACGACTTTAAAAATAGCAGATATTCCGAGTCTGAGGAAACTAAGAAGCCAAACTCCATTTTTTCGTCATCCCCTTCTGGATCTGCATTTTTTAAAGTTGCAAAACGATTTGAGTTTTTTTGTACTGTGTTTTTATTTTCATTATAGTTTTTGTAATTACTTATTGATATTCTGTTTATATCTGTTTTCAAACTTTGTATTTTATTCGCTTTTGATAATAATTTTGTTTTAAGATTTTTATTTTCCGCGGTCACTGTCGTCACCTTTTTTCAGTTCGTTTAGTAGGTCGATCAACATTCCAATCTCGGAGACATGTTGATCACCCGACTGTTTTTTGCGACTTGTAAAACGGTTTGCGCTTTTCAGACGCTTTTTTATTCTCACCATCCACCCACTTTAAATATTCTTAAAAATGGGTGCACTTATGAGAATAAGCCCTATTGTGTACAGTTAGCACATTTAGGTCTTTCGGATCTTTTTTCACAGTGATTCATGCTCGTCTCCACAGTGCACATAGTGAGGACCACTTTCCAAACACATGTTTGAAAAGTGACCCCATCGCTGAAAAGGTAGCACTGCGGATATCGGAATTTCAAGTCATCCTCATCGAAAATTATCAATTTGATTAGATGACCCAAAATTCCAAATCGAGAGTCGCGCAGCTTTAGTAAATCACTTACAGCTCCAATCACAAGGAAAGCGTTGTAAGCTTGGTTATAGGATTTACATTTTTTATCACAGTTATTCCGTACTTATCTGTCAAATCCTTGACATCATCTTCCCCTGCGAACGACGGGAAATCCCTAAGGATTCCCGTAGCACGCAGAGAAGTGTCAGTGAATTTGATTCCTTTTATTTGTTGTAGCTTTATCCAGAATGTTTCTTTTATATTTACATTTTTGAATGTTATTCTGGCAAAACCATCTTTCAAAATGTACCGTTCAAAGATACTTTCTCGAGAGATGTTATCTTTGACGGTACCCTAATATTCTTTTGAAAAGTGGTTTTGCCTTCGTCATTACCCTCAAGTTATTTTCAGCGCAAAAGCGTCCTGCCTTATTGGCAGGAGCATCTTTTAAGCTGGAAATTCCTTCTCTACCTCTTTGATAAGTGTATAAATCGATGTAGGTGATTTGTGGTTTCTTTAATGTCTTGTATTTCACAAGACATGCGATTTTTATGCTATATAAGTGAAAAATAAAAAAAGTCTTATCCTATCGTCTGAAGCCGACCAATTAGGCTATTAGGCTTTGTCACGATAGGATCAACTTTTGATAGGAAATTAGCTCAAATTGATTTCTTTGAGGCGGATGATACTGCTTGCAAATAAATAAATAATAATAAAGATTTTCTTAATACTAAATAAACATTCCCCGATGGGGGAGACAATAAGGAAGAAAAATTACAGAAAAGAAAAAGTAGTCAATAAGTAACATTTCTTCACTAACTTCTTCAGGTCTCCTCCATGTTTATAGCTCTAGGGGAATCTGATCCCTAGAACCGATCCAGCACGCCGCCTTACGAGTGAACCACCCGGGGGCTGCCACCCCCCGAAGGATCCACTCGCGACGGACGATGTCAGGTAAGCGGGACACGAGTAGCTTCAAGAACATTAGTCTTTGCTCAGGGGGACGTCCTCTCGAGAAGAAGACTAACCCCGAAATAGCCCAGGTGCCCCAAAGGCGCACCTGAGTTACCTCCTTTAATGACAGATGTTGGGCCCGTTTCAGGGCCCATCTAGCTCTCTTCAGGATACGTTTAAGTCTATCCAGGTCAGACTTGGCCGACCAGTTCACGGTCACAGTGAACCCAAGGTATCTTACTCGACTAGTGAAGGAGGGGATTTGGTCGTTGGGCATAATGGAGGATAAGGCAGAGATTGCTAATCTCTTAAGCTTTTTCCTCGTCGCAGGGGCGCCATGAAAAACTACCACCTGCGATTTGGCGGAGTTTACAATAAGATTGGACTGGGGAAGCTGGTCTTTTAATCTTAAAAAGAATTGGCTGATGTCGGAGACTACGTCTTTGCACCTACGTCCAGTGAATAGGGCTGTGGTATCATCAGCATATACCACAAGACGTTTTTCACGTTTGAAAATTTTGAAAAGTTGTATGGAGGCAGCAAGATATAAGATAGGAGAAAGTGGGGAGCCTTGAGGCACTCCTGTAATGGGGTAGAACTGACGCGCATCAGGGTCGTCTTCATAGTAGAACCGCTTGGTATACAGCAGTATCTCCACCCTGTTAACAATTCTCGCAGGCAACCCTAAGGACCTAAGAGAAGAGATAACGAAGGGAATGGAGATACGGTCAAATGCAGCCGAAAAGTCTAAGAAAACAGCCACAACTAATTGATGACGGTTCTCCCGACAGAACTGCTGCACCTCACTTACTGCAGAATGTACCGAGCGCCCTTTAACGAACCCATGAAAACCAGGTGGGATTAAGTGATGCTTAGTTAAATGGTCGCGGATTCTACGCGCAAGCGCTTTTTCGTAGATCGAAACGAGGGAATTTTGTATCGAGATGGGCCGCAGGTCTTTTGGAGAGCGAACAGGATTTCTCTTATGGATAAAAATTCTCTTACTAATATTGATGCCTGCTACATCAGAAGGTGATGCTAAAAGCATGGTGACGGCCACTTCTCTCCTTTGATCGGCAGTCAGAAGCTGACAGACCCGAGAAGAGAGTGGAGCGATGGTTTTGGAGGTGCCCGGAAGAGGCCCCCAGGCGTTGAGAATCTCAGGAACTGAGACATCCCTACTCCTGAAGTCTCCCCAAGGCGGGATTGGTTGCGGTGATTGCGTGGCTCCATAATTATGTAGGGCTAGTGACTCTTCCAAAACTTTATCCAGACCGATACTGCCTATCCAACCAGAAGCTCTCTCCTTCCAAGAGACAGACTTCTCTTTCTTGAATATCTTCCAGAAGGAAGACCGGGCTGGATTAAGGGAAGCAATGCTAGCCCTATCCTTACCCAGCTGGAACCTATATCTAGTGCTCCAGTATTCTTTCGAGAGAACCTGACGCGCAGAAGCAGAGAGATTGGGTGAATGAAGCAGGTGTGCAAGGGTCTTGAGTTTTGTCGGAGTGGGGCAATAAATTCTACCTTTATAGGTAATTGATAAAATCCCGGTAGCTTGCGAAGAGAGGTAGGTATTAAATTCGGTCAGACTCTCATTCCCTATTCGGGGGAAGCGGCTGATAGCTGCCTGGAAGACTGCCACTCTGATTGGATCAAAGCAGAATCTCCGGCGAAGCAGCGTATCCTCCTCAATCCGCCAACGAATAAGGTCATGAGAGGTGGTCAGATGTTGACGCGACTGTTCAGTACAGAAGGGCTTAAGCAGCCACCTCTCATGAATCAGTAGAAGGTCGAGGAGTGAGTTTGTTGTTGAGCAATGAAAGGTGGGGGATGGTGGTTTGTGAATGAAGTACCGGTTCCTGGCTCTGCGGTGTGCAGCATTAATCCAACGACCAGTTCTGTCGTTGAAATCGCCTAGTATCATGTCGTAGCCGCTGTCAAGGATATTATCCAGGATGTCCCGATTCTTGTGAATCTCCCCTGGACGAATATAGACATTGGCCAGACTGAAGCGTTTACCGTTCTTACAGAGTGAAACTACCAAACAAGACAGGGCTGGACAAGAATAATTTAATAGGAGGGACGATCTTAAGGAGCATTTAACTAGGGTCAAGAGTCCTTGAGATGAAGAGGAGTGAGGCGGGGTTATATAAGGAGTAAAGTCTGAACAGATGTGCTTAGGGATAAATCGAGTAATGTCCTCGGATCGACGGATAGACCGCGTCTCCTGAAGGACTATAACATCAGCATCTCGGCCTGAGAGAAGTCTAAGGGCAGAAGCTCCTCCCGAATTCCACTGAACGATGTTCAGCGAAAAAGGGTCACCGTTACCAGACATTGTGTTTAATCGGTTCACCCGGGATTACCACGCCCTCAGGACGTACTAGAAGTGGAGGGGTTTCCCCCAACACCACTAGACATCCTTTGGACCGGCACTTCCCCGGAGGGAATAGTATCTTCATTTTCCCTGGAAGTGAGCTTCCATCTCATCATCTTCCCCACCTTGACAGGTGCAACCACCTTGACAGAGGATGATCTCTTCTTCGATACAGGTGTAGAGGTCGAAGTCGTTGTAGATCCTATACAGCTATTAAAGAAGGAAGAAAAATATAGGGATTGCTGCAAAAGTTGTTCCCTTATTTCTGTTAATTCCTTGGCCATTGTGCTTTGAATTGTTTTAATTATTTCGCCATCTGACATCATCCTGTCAGGAATCGCCGCAGCAGAAAATGATTTCTGTTGAAAAGTTTTCGGTTTAAATAAATCTCGGTATTCTCTGAAAATCCTACATTTGCGTGAAAAGGATGGATGAGGGCCCCCGCAGTTTATGCAGAAGGCCGAGTGTTCGCACCGGGAAGAATTCAACAAGGCCTGGCAATCATCGTCACCACATATTCCGCAGACCTTGGTTCCACTGCAGGAGGACTGCCAGTGACCCCATTGGTGGCAGACGTTACAGTGGGGATATATCATATTGTCTTCAACCAGAATTTCGAAGGAAAGATTGTAACCAAGGAAAGGGTTGGATTTAGAATTACTAAGCGTCACGGCATTTTCGGAAGTAGTATTTGCGAAAGCAATTGGAATAATTCTTCCACTATTACTATGAATTCTTCTTGCAGAAGAGAGATTAAATTTCTTTTTTAGAAGTTCCAAATCCTCATCTTCAAGAGCATCTGGAAAATTGTTGATCTTTACGGAAGAGAAAATTTCTTTCGATTCGAGTCGCCCAATCTTGAAGAGATTCTCATTAAAATAGGTCTTATATTCTTCCAACATACCGGAAGAGATAAATGACACTTTGAGAGTGTTCTCATAAGTGCGAACTCTATTGAACAGTATACGATTACTGTATTTGTCTACAAAACCTCTCAAAAACTTCTTAAATAAATCCTCAGTTTTTGTGGGAGTCAAGGATGTAATGATTAACAGATTCCTTTCTTTAGGTATAGGAGAGAGAAGTTTCCCATTAACAAAACTATCAAATAAATCATTACTAACCTTTTTTGCAGTCTCATTGTTCGAACTTACCCCGCCAATCTTAGAAATATCATCTTTTTTCCCAAAATCAGACGTTTTTTCATTCATTTTGCTTGAGCTGTTTACTTTCTTTGATCCTCCGATAGCGCTACACATTTTTTTCAATTGCTTGCAAATAATACACTTGAACACGAAATTGCCCAAATGAAACTTATTTGTAAAGAAGAAAACTGAAATTGGTGTTTGTGTTCATATGCTATTTTTTGATTAAATATTTATTGAACTACAAAGTTATAAAAATCGGAGTAAATTGTATTTCGTCAAATGCGTCGACATCATTAAATAAAATGATATTATATGTTTTTAAGCTTTATGGAATATGAATTTGTTCATAACTGTGTAAAAACTAAATCTAAACTATTATATGAAAAATATGTTTCGATACATTGATGATATATGTGTATTTAATTCTAATAATTTTTATTCAAATAGTGAACAAATTTATCCAGAAAGCCTTATTCTTAATAAAACCAATATAGATGATAAAGAAGGTGTATATCTAGATATGAACATTAAATTAACATTAACTAAAACTAATATTAATTTATATCGTAAAGATGACATATTTAAATTTACAAGAAACATATTTTTGCATGAGCATTCATGCATACCATATAATATAAAATATAATACATTAAATAATGAAATTTTAAGAATTGCAACAATATGTAATGATATTGGCTTTCTTCAAAATCATTTAAATAATTTAATAGATACATATTTTAAACTAGGTTACTATAAAAATAACATCAAGCAGAAAATAGTAAAATATATAAATCAACACAATAATATAAAGAATAAATTAAAACTCTTAAGTGGCAAATTTTTATGGATGGATAATAAATAATATACTCTGTATTAGAATAAGATACTAGATAGTTTTATCAGAGGAAATACATCATTAGCATGTATTTGGCCCTGCTGCTATGTTGGGTAGAGGAGTTAGGGGCCGAAACCTGATAGCATAGCAGTTCCTCCTGATGACCTCTAATTCTTATTCTGATACAACGTCTGTTATTTATTAGTCAATTCATAAAAATGACGTTTATTTAAATTTCAATTTTTTATTTTAACTTGATTTAAATTATAGAAAATCTAAAAACAATTATTAATTTTATTATTTAATTATTAAATTTTGATTTAGCATTATTATGTTTTGTTTATTTTATTATTATATTAAATACGTAGTCTCAGTTAGCTGATTTGATTACAATTTTATATTGTACTTGATTGCATCTGTGAGCAGAAATTTTTCTGATTGTGGCACGATATTATCCTCACGTTTGATCTTATCTTTGATACAACACGACGCTACTGTATCAAAGACGCTATTGCTGTACAGTGTACGGAGAAAGCAGATAATAAAGGTAGAAACGTGAAATGTAGGTCTGGGTCAGTAGCTGATTGGACCACCCAGACCGATTTGTAGCGTCCTGCTGTATTAAAGATAAGATCAAACCTGTGAGGATAATATCGTGCCACAATCAGAATAATTTTATATAATAAAGTTTTATTTATTCTTTTATATTTTATTTTGACTAAAATCAAGTTTTAAAAATAGTTTTAAATTGCTTACGATGATATAAGAAGCTATTGTGTTTTGGATCTAAAACTATTTATGAACGATATTTTTAGTGTATAAGCAAATAACCACTCATATTTGAGAATGCAAATATTTTCGGTGTACAATTTCGGTTAAATTGTTTGTGTATGGTATTTTTCATTCGTTAGATATATTCTAGAAATTTCTAGATTTTTCTAGCTTTTTATAAAATGTATCAATCGAGCGATTGTTGGAATATTTAAAATACAATAGTTTAATTTATTATCAGGCAAAAATAGAATTTTGTCAGCTCTGTAAGAAGATCGAATGTTATTATTGATTTAAGTGAAAAGTAAGCATCAACTTTAGGTAAAATGTTGCTTATGGAATTATTATTTAATCTAGTCTGATATAATGTCTAAACCAGATACTTAAATCGCTCTTTATTTGCAAAAATAATGAAAATATCGTAAAATATTCGAGTTTTGCATAGGATATTGTAGTAATTACTAAAATTTGTAAATCAATAAATGTTTTAATTAATTTATATTCTGTAAGTTAAATCGACACGATTTATATATACAAGAGAAAATATTTCAATATGAGTGTCAATATGTCAAATTATAAATTTTGTATTTTATTAAATTTTGGTGATTACGTCATAGGCATTAAAGTTCAAGAGTTTTACGAATATCTTGTAATTAATAAATAAAAATCCATGTTATTTCCGATAATGTTTCTGTTATGCAAGAATACGTTTAGCATAAACTTAAAGTTTTATAATTAAAATGGGTTTTATGAATATCTTGTAATTAATATAATAAAAATCAATGGAGTATATTGTAATTGGCCAAAAAATCATGTTACTTATAGAGTAAGGTAAATTATAAATTTTGTTAAAGAATTATTGGAGCTAGATTAATGAAAGAAGGAAAGGTTTATTCGATATTTCGCTAACCTCTGTTAGCATATTCTTTGTAATTGATGGTTTATTAAAGTAAAAATGTTTTATATACATATTTCTTATTTTTCTCCTCCTTTTTTCTTCTCAACTTCAACCAAATATGAGGTCTCAATCTAGCTTCCTTTTATTCTTTTCTTCATGGTTCGATTGAGACACTTGTCCGGAATTAGAAGCAATTGAGGTCAAGCAATATGAAGAACAAATTCAACTAATTAATCCACACACTTTTAAAACTAAGAAAAATATCAATCCAGTACAAAAACAAAAAATAAAAATTATTCAAAAGCCTTAATTTTTCTATTGTAAAATAAAACATTTATTTATTAAATGATGAATTATTTATTTATTTATTATTTATTTTTGATGCAAAATATTACTTGGTATTCCATCACTGGTTAACGTTGTAATTATTGCATAATGCCTCAGGTTGTCGAAGGCTGCCGACACATCCAGCGAATAGAGGACTGCAGGTCGACTGTCGCTGGTGAGAAAGTTCTGTATGGACCTTACTGCCTTAACAGTCCCCCTTCCTCTACGAAAACCGTGAATGTGGTCTCCCAACATATCACGATCCTCGCAGAATCAAGAAAGGTTCCTAGTAAGATCCCTATTTCTGTTTCGCAAGAAACACCACCCTTCCGGACGCAATATCGCACCAAGCAGCTAGAGGTTCGTCTAGCATCTTGTTAGCTATACCCGTCCGAAATTTATCGACGATCAATTTGGTCGCAGCAGAACATGGCGAAGCTCCGTTAGATGAAATCTTTGGCATGACTGGCCACGCACACAAAATGTCGTTGACAGTGATGTCCTCTTGTGAAGTGTCGATGGTCGAGAGCAAAAGTTCCATCCGGACTCTCATCATTTTCCTCTCAGTCCATACCTCAACATTGGCTAGGTGCTTCATGTTTAGTTCATGAAGTACAAATTCAAAATCTTTAGAGAATATCTACATAGAAGACGCTGCCCTCCAATAACGGAAGGTGGTTCGCCTAATGGTTTGCCTCCATTCCTTTGAAAAAATTTTGTTAGACAGCAACTTTTTAGCGTCGGCCCTCTGCTTCGACTCTTGAATGTCATTCTTAACCAGAGCCATTTGAGCGATTCTCTGAGATGAAAGATTCGCATCCGTTCGTAAACCCCAGAGAATACGTTTCAAATGAAGATCCTTGGGTGTGTACTTGATGTTGGAAGTCGTTTATTCGTTAAGAAATTATTTGCATTATTAAAAATGGCATCATTCAAAATTAATAAATTATTTGATTTTTTTTATTTTGTTTATAAAATTCATCTAATACAGTCGAAAAATTAAAATTATTACGGAATTATTATTTAATATACTAAAATTTATAATCTCATTAAAAAAATTTAAGATATTGGTATAATTAATTTCATTATTTAAATTTATCATTACTTCCTCAATTGCTTTATTGAATGCTTGTATACCGGATCGTGTAGGTTGAAATCTAATCTTGAAAACTGGTTCCTCCTTCGACTACCAATATGCAAGTTTATGTCCATCGTTAAACGAATCTGGCAGCAAATTCTGCTGCCATTTCATTTTGAATTTAGTATTTTTATTTTGTATTGCAAAATCCACTGTGGAGCAATATTAATTCCGTCTACAGATAAATGTCCCTTCCGAGGGACATATGACCTCCTATGCTGGGGCGATCATATTGTCCAGCCGATACCCTCCGTCATTGTTAAAATCTCCTATTAAAAACTGAGCACCCAAATTGAATATCTTCAACAGCATAGACCGAATCTCTCTCCTCCCATTTTCGAACTCTAGGCACCCGGCTTGATGTCACAATTTGCTACATAAACTGGGCGTTTGGAAATGAAAAACAGAGAAGTTGGAATGAACCTAATTCGCTAGTGCCATGCGATAGTAAAGACGCGCAAAAACGTTTTTTACCAACCACAATCGAAAGAATTTTATTCTGAGACCCTCCGCAAACACAAATTTGTCGTAGTAGTCGATCTTTCTGCCAAATATATTCAATTGATCGGGTGATCTCGCTTCCTGAAAGAGAAGCACATCCGCCTGAATGAGACTGAAATACTGTATCAGGTTCTTAACAGAACCTATATTCGAACTCCTCAGGCAGATGTCTTCAGGCGAAGAAAATTCAATTATTCGCTATTTTCCTTGCATTAGAAGCTTTTTGCCATGAACTGCCCCTCCTACTCGACGCCACCTGAAGTGATTCAGGTAACGTCAGCCCCTTAAGAGCAGTCCCTGTTACCTTGATCGAAGGACCCTAAGAATAAGTCGATACTACGGAACAATATTCCATAGTATTGTCCTCATTCTGAGAGCTTCTATTTTCGTTTGTGACAAATCGTTAGAACGATTGAAAGTAGTCACTGAAATCGATGAATTGTCTTTCTCCTGTTTCAACGATTTGTACTTGTGTAATGTTGCTGTGTTCAACTCCGATTTGAATTTCTACAGCATCCTTTTTTAGTTTAGCGCTTTTATGCCTTAAGGCAGTCATTTCTTTTTCAAAAGTACTCTCTCGATCAACATTGCTGCTTGTCCAGCATGTTGATCCAGAGTGACTTTTGGCTGCTTTAAGATATGATTGAGCCTCCTCACAAGCCTTTTTCTTCTCACCGTTTACCCAGGCTAAGTAAGACTTGAACTCTGGACAAACGTGTGAGTACGCCTTATGAGGTTACTCACAGTTTGCATATTAAGGTCTTTTGTTTTTGTTTAGGCATGATTGTCTTTCATGTTCTTCTCCGTAGTAGACGCAACGCGGTGATACCTCTCTACACATGTTCGAAAATGTCTCCAGCGTTGACATCTGTAACACTGCTGATACCGAAAAGCAGCATTGCCTTCGTCGAATATCTTTACAGATATTCGATGTCCGCAGATGCTGCCTCCACTTAATTTTATTTTTTTTAACTACATACATATTTTTTAACCTCATATCTATCCGACCGTTCCTTTCGCGTCTGTTCTAATTCATCATCCTTCCCTCCCATCCCTATTTTTTGCGGGGTCCCACAAGGTTCAGTCCTAGGTCCCCTGCTTTTCTCTCTTCTGCTTGGCGATCTATCTCCGTTTATCAAACCTTACTCCTTTAAGGTCATGCAATACGCCGATGACATTCTAATCTATGCTCATGCACCCGCACATCGCATACACGATATCGGCATTTCTGCCTCCAACTGTCTTTCTTCTATCTACAAACGTCTCTCCAATCTCCATCTCGTTCTAAACCCCGAAAAGTCCAAAATAATGTGGATCCTCCCCCGTAAACCAAACATATCTCCTCCCACTGTATATTTTGCCTAATCGATCATTCCCATAATCCACAATCTCACTTTCTTAGGCTTCCATTTCGATGATCACCTTTCCCTTAAACCCTTCGTCCGTGACAAGGTCCGCTCATCTAACTTAATTCTCCGTGATATCCGCCGTATCCGCCCCCTTATCGACTTTCGTTCTTGTATGTCTCTTCTTTCATCGCTTCTTTTCCCTAAAATCGATTACTGCCTTAGCCTTTTCGCCAATTCTCCAAAATCCATCATCCTACCCCTACAACGAATAATCAACACCGCCGTTCGAGTGCTCTTTCGTCTCCGTCGCTTCGACCACACATCCACATATTTTGCCAACTCTCCTGGCCCACCATCCACATCCGCATCAAACTCCGCCTTCTTCTCATTACTTTTCGTCTCATCGCTGTCGGCTCCCCATCGTTCATCAACCTTCCTTTCTTAGACGATTCTCGCCCCACCTCGCTATCGCTTCGTTCCTGTCATACCCTCTTACTCCACGTTCCTAATTACTCCAACAACTACGGTCTCCGATCCTTCCTCGTCGCCGCCTCACTCGCCTGGAATCAACTCCCTCTCGACGTCCGCCGCGCCCCCTCCTTTATCACATTCAAACACCTCCTCCGTTCACACCTTCTCGACACCTGATTCAGTCTTGTTTTGTTGTGGTCATGTAAGCGTGCGCTGGCACGCATTTGCCACGTTAAAATAAATCGTTTTTTATACAGTTCCTTTTAATATAAAGGAAATATATGATTGATTGTATGATTTGCATGTTTTCAGAATCCTTACATCATATTGATGTAAGAATTCTTCAACATCTTCTTTCTCCGCAAATGACGGCAAGTTCATAACGATGGCCGTCACTCGTGGAGAAATGTCGATAATTTCTGCACCCTCCTCTCCAACTAAAGCCGCTTTGAATTTATCCTTCAAAGCTAAGCTTTTGAACGAGATTTCGTAAAAATTATCTCTTGAAAAACCGTTCGAAGATTTCTCCACGAAAAGTTTTTCTTATTTCCCTTTCTATCTCTCTTATTTTTTTGTAAAGATTATTGTTCTTTTTGCATGTTATTTTAAGTGCGAAAAATTATTGCTTTATCAGCAAGAGTCTCTTTTGCACTGAATATTATTCTTCTATATTTTTTCAATTTTCCTTAAGCTGGGAAAAAGATTTTCTCTTCCCAACTGGATTATGACGATTAATTCCTTTCAACTGTAATTATATTAGATGTATATATATGAATAAATAATTTAAAAAAATACAAAAAACAAAGATCAAAAACAAAAAAATAAACTATATCAACAGTAAAAAATCACCTCTCAGCTACCAATATAGCCCTTGATTCCGAAAACTTGAACTTTTGATAACGAAGAAGTTAGTTTCAAATAGAATACGCTTTGATTGTCTGATTGATACTCAAAACGGTTGAACGAGTAACAAAAACGAAAACTGCGATTGAGCATCTTCAGAAAATTACACTTTTATCAAAATGTACATGCTAATATAAAAATTTCTAAACGATCGCCGCCATTTTCTTTGGGCAAGTGCTCCTGTTATTAGCGATAAACAGCTGCCTTCAGTGTTGTTTGAATTTTTGACACGATTTCGGTAACTTTTGAAGGCACACAAAACGCAATAAAAAATGATGATTCAAAATAGTTTAAAAACAAAACAAAAATGATAACCATATTATTTTCATTCAAAATAAATAATTTGAAAAAATTAAAAAAAAATAAAAAATAATAATTAAAAGTACTAGAAAAATTAAATGAAGAATAAAAATAGAAAAATTATTTAAACAAAAGAATCGTTTACAACATCTTTACAACATATTTAACGTTTCGCCAGGTTTATTATTCGGCATAATAGTATTGGAGTTTTTATGAATGTAATAAGCCTCAAGAATTTTTAAATTTAAACAATTGGT
This sequence comes from Pomphorhynchus laevis, assembly GCA_012934845.2. Lineage (NCBI taxonomy): Eukaryota > Metazoa > Acanthocephala > Palaeacanthocephala > Echinorhynchida > Pomphorhynchidae > Pomphorhynchus > Pomphorhynchus laevis. The sequence goes on along the minus strand of WNNJ02001453.1, from coordinate 148,421 downwards.
TTCTTTTGCTAAACAACAGTATTATTATGGTCAATATTGTGATGTAAATTTAAACTATGGTCTACAATAGCGCTACTTAGGCGCTTTTCGAGTGTGTATTTGTTGTTTTATTCTAGTATCTAATAGTTGGTATGTTTTACTCAAATTTATTTTTTTGCATTCTAAACAAAAAATATATAAACAACTCCATCATAATGTTTGGGTTTCTTTTTCGAAATGTTGTGCAACTTCGGTATTTTACTATTATAAAAAACAATATTTGAAGTATTTAATGTTTTATTGTTTGAAACAAATATTTTTAAATTAATATTCCAAATATTATTTATAAATAGTAATAATATGTATTTATTTTCTCGCTCTGGGCCACAAACAACTTGTTTATCCTTTTTGGTACTTTTGTAGAAAGCTTTTTAATTACCCATAATGGAAAACCGGTTTTATCTAATAGAATTCTAATTATCTTATTATTTGTTTCAAGTTCATTTATATCGGAAACAATCATCTGACTTCGTAAAAACCAAGATTTGACAGCAGATATTTTCCAAGATGTTGGGACATAGGTATTCCACGAAACAATATTTAAATTATTAAATTTTTTATAATAAACGGATGTTTTAAAATATCATTTGATGTTCTACTAACGATGACATTTAAAAATGCTAATCTATAATCTAATTCTAAGTATATTGTCCACTGAATATTTTCATCAAAACAATTTATTACTCTTAATATGTCCTGTACATCAATTGAGTTATCACAAATAGCAAACGTATAATCGACACATATAATCCACATAACAAATCCATCCATCTTAGTGGTTTAATGTAATTCCGAATTTCTCATATAAAATTCACTAAGATGGGTGCTAGATGATTTTCCTTTGCAAAATCATCGTTTTGTTCGTATGCCTCTTCATTAAATTTAAAAATTGTTTTATTTGTGCATAAAACAAGCATGTTGGTCGACTTTTCAAAACAAAGTTTAAAGGGACCATCCGAATTTTTCTCTAATAGGTTTGCAGCTAGCTTAATAGCTTTATTCGTGTGCACATTAGTTAACATCGAAACGATGTCAAAACTAATCATCGTTTTACCCTTTGCATTACGGATCATTTGAGATAAATTAATTCCTTCTTTAACTTGGGAAAATGGGATATATCTAATAATGATTTAATTTTTATCGCAATTATTTTTGATATGGTGTATGAATATGTCATATATAATGCACTAAAGAACTCAGCCATGGCTGGTCTCAAGCTCATGATGATAAAGAAAAAGGGTTGGCGATATACTTCGTGGCAAGCCAGTCTTAAAACAAAACCGTCACATCAACAGTATGAAATGGTGTCTCAATGAGCTTCACAAAAGGCGACCACAATGATACAACCGTATTCTTCGAGCAAACGAACATCAACCATCAATAGGGCCCATTGGCGTGTCAGTTGAAAAAGCTGACTCGGTAACGAAGCGGAAAGGAAGACACATTGGACCTGACGAGACGAATGTGTGAGCACTTAGAAATGTTTAACAATACCCCAGTATTAACACTCCATGTATAAACCCTGTCAATGTCACGTTGTAAGCGGATATGGTCATCTGCAGATATGACCTCACACCAGATTTTGATATCGTCAGCAAAGGCTAAACACGGACAATGGAGCTGTGTGAGTAAACTGTTCATAAACATGTTAAACAATAAAGGTCCTAGTACATAACCCTGAGGAACTCCCGACGTAATTAAATGTGGTGAGGATAGGGTACTACCAATTCGTACTCTGAAAGATCTGTTAGATAGAAAATCTCTAATCAATCCTATAACTGAGCTATTAATGCCATAATTGGCCACTGTTTGAATGAGGAGACTATGGAGAACACGATCAAACGCACGACTAAAATCGAACAGAATAACGTCAACTGCCTTTCCTTGAGACATTGATTCAATCCAGGCATCACGGGTAGACAAAAGGTTGGTAAGGCAAGAACGTTCTTTTCTGAATACATGTTGCGTAAAGCTATGCTGACCTGATATGCTCAAATGTCTGAATATATGTTCGTGGATGATCCTTTCCAGTACCTTACCCAAATGACTTGTAAGACTTATAGCTCGATAGTTGTCTGCTAACCGCGGGTCACCCTTTTTGAATACCGGCACCACTATCGCACTCTTCCATTCAGACGGTACCTTCATGCTATCCAGAGATGCCTGAAACAAGCTAGTGACCGAAGGAGCCAATATCTTGATATCTTTTTATCACCCTTTTTGAATACCGGCACCACTATCGCACTATTCCATTCAAACGGTACCTCCATGCTATCCAGAGATGCCTGAACCAATCACCCTTCTTATCACCCTTTTTGAATACCATATATCACCTATAATACCATACATCACACTTTTTGAATACCGGCACCACTATCACCCTCTTTCATTCAGACGGTACCTTCATGCTATCCAGAGATGCCTGAAACAAGCTAGTGATCGAAGGAGCCAATATTACGCTATCTTTTTAATGTATCGTCTCTGTTTAATTTATTAAATTTTGAATTGTTAATTTTCATTCAAAAGTTCAAGCAACAGCGAAAGCAGCTGGCTATTGCTAATAACAGCAGCACCTGCTCAAAGCAAATGGTGGCGATCGTTTTAAACTTTTTTGTATAAGCATGTACATTTTAAAATTGCAATTGTAATATTCTGAAGCCGCTAACAGAAGTTAGCGAAATATTAATAAAATTTTTCTTTTTCCTTTGATCCAGCTCCAATAATTATTTATCAATAAATGGATCATTATCAACTATTTAAAATTATAATTTTGTATTTTTCATGTCGAATGATGCGGTGGGTTATCCTACCGATGTAATCACTAGGCGGGTAGATAAGTTGCGGGGACATAGCAAAGTCTTGTATAAATTTGGATTTGGCAGATTACCAAAAGTGTATAGACTCTCGAGGAGAGGAATTAACATGTGAAATTCGTTGCCTGAGGAAGTCGTTGCATCCCCCAGTTTGAGAACGTTTAAATCACGATGCTACAAATGGATACGTGAACAATGCCGCCATTGAACACTAAAACTGGAATACCCTAATTAGCTACGTTGACTGACTATTTGCTTTTCTTCTTTTTTGGACTCTGCCTGAATATCCTTTTGGCTTTGGTATGTATTGGAATAATAATGCATAGGTGATTAGTCATAGGCCTTAAAGTTACAGGTTTTAATTAGTTTCATTTTCATAATATTTTGTGAATAGCAGAATATCGATCGAAGATGTTGTGGTTTGTATATTGTTGTTTAAAAATGTCCATTACAGCTCTAAACTTAGTTCTGTATAGATTTACACTTCTTAAGCAACATCTCATTTTAGTGATAATTAATTTTATTTTAAAATAGGTTATTTTATTTCCATCTCCAATCAGTAACCATCCAGTGCCGAAGCAACTAAATATATAAAGAACGGAAAATATAAATAAAATGTGTTTTACACTTAGCAAATCGATATGTTGAAAAAACAAAATTGCATTTTATTTTGTGCTCTGTTGGCAATTATGATGAAGTCAGCACTCATGAAAACGACAGATTTTATATTATTTGCTAATAAACGAAAAAAACCGATTACAGACAACTTTAGCTTGCTTACTAGAATCATAATGAAATGTCACTTTTCAGCATTTGCTATAAAATACTGGCAATGTTCTACTAAAATAACAGCTACGGTTTTGCGGTAAGTTAAAGTTAGGCGTTTTCTAGTCTTTATGATAATAGTTAACCCTTAAAAACAAATAAACTTTCATTTTGGTTAGGCGTTAAATGTGATATCATTAAATTATTTTAAAAGCTTGATATATATATTTAACGTTTATATATAAATTGACCAATTTGTGTTTATAGAGATCGTCACTCTAGAAATGATTTATTCAGTAAAGCATTAGTTGTATAGGTAATTTATTAATAGTTTTATTTTTAAACTTTTTTGATAAGCATTTGCAATTATAGCCTCTCTATATGCAATACATGCAAAATTAAAGTTTCTTCTGAATTGTCATTGAGGTTGTTTCAAATTAATCCTTTAGATTTATATTATATACAAATAGGAGAGAGTAGCATAGCAGTTCCTCTTGATGACCTATAATCCTTATTCTGATACAACGTCTCTTATTTATTAGACAATTCATAAAAATTGACTTTTATTTTATATTTCAATTTTTTATTTTAACTTGAATGAAATTATAAAATCTTATAACAATTATTTATTTTATTATTAAATTTTGATTTAGCATTATTATGTTTTGTTTATTTTATATCTATTTATTTTTATTTATTATTTTATAATTATATTAAATACGTAAACTCAGTTAGCTGATTTGATTTATTAAAAGATTAAAAGATTATTTTAGAATTTAAATATTTTTTTTCACTCTCTCCTTTTTGTAAACAATCTTAATGAGTGAACAATCAATTTATAATGAATATTAATTTATACTTAAAGCTTACAAAATCACTATAATTTAAAAATATTGAACTAAAATCATATTATTAAGATTTATTATGTTCAATTATGCTCAATTTATTGTTTCAGCATTTCTGTCTGCTTACACAGTAATTTATCGGTATTACGAAACATGATTAATGATGTGTGATTTGATGATTTGAGTGTGCACATTTCGAAGTCCACCTGAACATATTTTTGCTGAATTTTGGGCTATACACATTTGTCATGGTTAAAAATTAGTTAAATGTGAATCAAATATCAAAATTACAATAAAATTTACGTTCAATTAAAAATTTACGATCAACATACAAGCAACCAATGCAATTTATAAGAAACCAAGGCGAAACTTAAAAATTTAACTGCAACATTTAATTTGGCCTATTTTAGGAAACCATATTCTGTAAAAATTTTGAAAAATAAATTATTATTAAAAAATGTATGAATGGCTTTGACCGAAAAGAACATTGTTGGTATCAAGTGGGTATTGCCATGACCAAAAAATGCCGTTCTGCTTTCTCATTGTTCAACACAGTACACTAAAAACAAAATATCAGTGATATTTTAAAACAAAATATCTTGATTCGCTTATCCAACTGTTGACCAAAGCCTTGAATTGGCTTAATGATGATGCAGCCCGATGCCATATGATAATGAGCTCCTCAACAATTTTAAAGCTCTGCGGGACAATTGCGATACCATTGTGGACTTCTCGATTTACCTTGTGTGCAACATAAGTGAATGACCCCTATGTTGGTATCAAGTGGGTATTGCTAATATTTCAACGATAATTTATTTTAGTCGGTTTAGTAAATTTCGAAGCCCATCTTTAAAATATCAAATCACAAATCATGTTTCATAAAACTCAGGAAGTCCCGTGTCTGTAATTCACTTTTGGATTATGATACGGCTCTTACTTGTACTTTGCATGCCTAATACGAATAATGCTAAAACGTATATTTTATTAAAATTATTTTATAAAATTTATTTTTAGCGAAAACCGTACATTACTAGACAATATTTAAATTTTTAAATTTTAAGTTGTCTTGTATTTGATCCTATGTTTTTTGAAAACATACTATGATTTTTATCTGAAACAGCGGTAAAAATATCAGCTTATTTTTAACTTAACCCATTAATTGTAACCTTTGATGTTTTAGGAGCTCGCTTGATTTTAACTCGTCACTTTTCTCTCCAGTCTATTGTTTCTTCAAATCGACAATTGCCTCGGTCTTTTAGCTTTATCGACCTTTCACGGTTATTTGATCAGCATCCACACTTTCCAATTTAGTAAAAAACAGAAACAAAAATACAATAGAGTGAATGTAAAGGATACGAGTGGTCGAATTATGCCATGTTCACCCGTTAATCTTGCTCGAAGATGATTTTGATAAGTAGCCATTACCCCAGGATAGGGGTTAAAAATAATTAATCATATATATGATATAGTATATTTCACTTATAAGTCCATAAGTATTTGTCTCCTTGTGACAAATTAGAACAATCTCATTATAACAATCTACTCAGTGTTATTTATATAATCAAGGATGGCTAACTTGTTTAGTAGTGTATAAGCTGAACATGTAATATTAAAATTCATGTTTTAAATTCACAATTATGACTAGTGATTTCAGATTAATGCCATTTAGCTTTTCGACATTGGGTTATAATAATTAACTTACCATACACAAATAAGGATTTGAAACAGCAAAATCGAGAGCATATTCGTCAATTTGTACAAATAATTCCGGTATAAGATCATACGATCAAACTGTGGATTTTAAATAGCGAATATTATCTTTATATTATCATTATATTATCTTTTTACTGTCTACATCAATGATCTCCCATCTGTAATTCGTTCTGATGTCGTTATATATCCTGACAATGTTAAGATATGGCGGCGTATTAGAGATGGGAGGGACATTAAGATCTTTCAAGATGATTTGACATGTCTAGAAAGATGGGAATCTGAAAATAGTTTGAGGGTTAACCCGTCTAAATGTGCGCACGTCTTCATTGATATTCACTCAACTCATAGTATCATATAGGTTCGATTCAGATAAGCCAAGTAAGTAAATTCATATATCTTGGTGTGATGACCAGTAGATTAAAAACTAATGTCCACACTAAATATATTTGTAATCAAAGCTATCGTATTTTATGGATGTTTTTTAAGCCTTTTGATCGGATAAGTTTATCAATTACAAGCTACTATTTTGCTCATATATTCTACACATCCTTGAATACGGTTTATCTGTAACTTATCCACAGACTTAAAGGGAATTCTATGGCATTTATTACAATTCTCCCCAAATTGTCCTCGATAAATTTAGTCAATGAAATAAATATCCTTCGCTTTTTTATCTCGGATTCTGGCTAACTTAAATATGATATCTTATCCATTATCCTTTTCGAGTTGATCATATATTTCTTGATCGGCATCCCTCTTTGCTATAGCACACTTAAAGGTCACATTTTTCATGGCCTGATTGTAAACCTCTTTATTGTCGACTGTTATATCGAAATTCAGTTTAGTTTTGGCTGTAGTTTTCCGACTGACAGCATCTTTAGTTGTTTGATTCCACCAAAAACCTTCTAATTTAGTAGTGGAGTTTCCCTAATGACAGCCTTTAATTATCTTCGATTCTTTAAGGGTGATTGCGGCCTTTCATTCTACCAGACTTTAGGATCTCTCACCTCGATATTCAATTTCTGGAATAGCGTTTTTTTAATTCGTCCTTCAGGATACAGTCTTTCATTTTAGAACATTAGATTTTCGGAGTTATGGTTGATTTTTTTGTATCCCTTTTGTCTTGATCCTCAGGTCCACTAGGGGCACATTCTTTTCCTAAAATCGTATTGGTGTTTATCTCTTTACTTTGCTATCGAGTATAATATGAAATTAATCTGGCTTGAATTTCTATCACTCGAATACGTGATGATATGTCTTTGTGCTGTTTGGGAATATGTATTCGCTAAACGCAGCTTAATAATAATTTATTTAACGTGCAAATGAGTGTAAACTGCACGCTTACATGACCACTAACAAAAAAAACAGCAAAAGTCACAGATTAAATAGTTAATTGTTGAAATGGAATTAGATTTGGCGTTTGAAGCACGGCATTGATGTTGATTGGCGGATATGAATGGACAGATGATTCCACGAGAGAGGAGTAGCTACAACGAAGGAGCGGAAGCCAAAAGAGGTAGAGTAGTTTGGGACATGTAAAAGAAGGGAATTACGGGAACGCAGAGCACAGTACACAGGACTAGAATTGTCGAGAAAAGGAAGGTTGAGAAATGAAGGGTATGAGAAGTTATAAGGTAAAAAGAAATGATAAGAAGACAAATTTGAACACGACAATAAATGGTAGGCCAATCGAGATAAACAAGATGCTGGGATGTATGGTCAAAACGACGAAGACGGAGGAGAACTCGAAAGGCTGCGTTGATGATGCGTTGTAAAGGAAGAAGAGTGGATTTAGGTGAGATGGAAAATAGACTAAGACAATAATCGAGTCTAGAAAAAAGGAGAGAAGATATGAGAGTCATACAAGGGAAATCGATCAATCTACGAATTTGACGGAGGTTGCGGAGAATCAGGGTAGATGAGCGTACCTTATTTCTAACGAAAGGATTAAGTGAAAGTCTGTTGTCAAAATGAAAGCATAGTAAAACGAGATTGTTAATGACAGGAGAATTGTAGAATTTAATGATACGGAGGGAGGTTCTACGCCAAAGCGTCGAGGAAGAATCCACATTATTTTTGATTTATTAGGATTCAGAAAAAGATGAAGAGAAGAAAGATGATTGAAAATTGAGGCAAGACAGTTGAAAGCAGAAACACTAATATCATGAATACGATAAGCAGGTGCGTGATCATAGATGAGAATGCCATCAGCATATTGCATAACATGGAAGTTAAATGTATGAGGAATCGAAGACAATTCACTGATAAGAAGAGATAAAAGCAAAGGTTCTAATACGGATCCTTGTGGAACACTGAACGGGATGGAAGAAGGATGCGAGAGAGAAGAGTTAGAACAAATGCGAAAAGTACGGTTTGATAGATATGAAGAAAACTATGATACAGTGGGTAAAGAGAAGCCATAATCATGACGAGGACGATGGAGAAGAATCGAGTGATCGACGATGTCAAAAGCAGACGATAGATCAAGAGAAACTATGACACTACATAATTTATGATCGCGCGATATAAGTCGTTATAAACTTTAAGACATGCAATTTCAGAAGATTGATTAGAGCGAAAAGCGGCTTGGAAGGGAAGAAATAAGTTGGAGGAAAAGAGATATGTATTAACTTGCTTGAGAACGAGACGCTCAAGGAGTTTAGAGAGGGTTGGAAGAAGTGAGATAGAACGTTACGAAGAGGGTCAAGAGATTGTTTTTTTAGGAGAGGGCGACCATTGGCGCATTTCCAATAGGAAGGAAATGTGCGGCTGCGGATAGACAAGTTGAACAAAGTGGTTAGGAAGGGTGAGATAGATGAGCAGATTTTTATAAGCAAGTAGGTGGGAATTGGATCAGAAGGAGAGGTTTTTTAGGTAATGACAGAAGAACCGAAGAAACTTTGTCAGACGAAACGGAAAGAAGGTGGAATAGCTCTGGGAGAGAAGTATTTAAAGATATGAGAGGATACAAGGGGTATTTGGGTAGAACGGTAATTAAATTTGATAGCTTAGTTTGTAGATAAGAAGAAAATTCATAAGGATTTATATTACAAGGGGTAGATGATGGTGAAAGAATTGAGTTTAAGATTTTCCAATTAGATTTAGAGTTGGAAGATGACTCGAGTTGATTTCGCCAAAAGAGAGTACGTTTAGTACGTATAAGAATGAGATGTGAACGGCGTTGAGAAAAGTAGGAATCACGAAGATTTGGAGGGAGTGAGTTGGGAGAACGTTTAAGAAAGCGTTTATACATACGAAAAGAGTGACGAAGTCGACGCTTAGAAAGACTACAGTCAGAATCGAACCAGGGAGCTTGGCGCAAGCGCTGGGAACGTCGAAGTCGACTAGGCAGAAGATGATAGAGGATCGACGTAAGTTCAGAATCAAACAGAATGTAGAGATCATCGGGAGAGAGATAGTTAAGTGGAAGTGAAAAGAGTGAAGAATTGAGTAAGTCTGTGCAGAGAATAGGGATATCGAGAAGTTTTCAGGGTCGAATTGGTGTGGATAATGGTCAGGGCGGGAAAGGAGGATGGGGATGAGTAAGAGTAAGAGTGACAAGGAAATGATCGGACAAATCAGAATCAGTAATTGACAAGGAGGTATAGTCATTGAAGCAGTTAGGAACAGCAATGATGTCGAGAGCACATCCGATAATATGAGTAGGGCTTTTGGAAAGTAATTTATAGTTAAAATCAGAAAAAAGATTAGTTAAAGTGATAGAGTCAGAGTCAGCCGGGCGATCAAGGCGAATGTTAAAGTCATAGAACAAAAGAAGGAGTATAAGACAATGAACAGCGAGACATAAGATCTGCAAGGTCGTTAAAGAAGATACGTGATGGGGCAACTGAACCTGGAAGGTATACAATCACAAGTTCCAGAGGGGAAGGCGTTGATAATCTGCATATGAGTAATTCTAACGAAGTGTAACCGGATGTTAACGTTGATTTTACATAAAGACATTGGGTGATGAGCAATGGCAACAATACCGCCATGGTTAGAAGCAGTAGATGTATGAGATGCAATTTGACGAGCTGATTCAACTAGAGCACAACCATAGCGACATAGACGACGAATAGCAAGATCGTCGGAGTCAGGGTGCCAGTATTCGGTAATGCAGAGAATATCGATAGATAATTGATCGAAGATATCGAGAAGCATATCAGCTTTATGAAGAATGGAGCAATTGTTGAATATACTAAGACGAAAAGTATGCTTAGGAGTGAGATCGATTCGCGAAGAAGACAAGGCGAGAGATGGGACGCCATCGAATTTTTGGCCTTGTGTGTACAACGTGAAAATTTCCGTTGATTTGACGTATAGATAAGGATGACTCGCCGTTTGTTTCACGTCGATGTTTCTCAATGCGAGCTAAATTGAGCTGGGCAATATCAGAAGGGAGCGGTCAGGAAAGATACGGCAAGTAGATGAAGTGGTAAGAAGTTTAAAACGTTGGGAGAGTACCGAAGAGGCATGTGAACTATGTCGGAAAACGATTTTTAAGAGTGGAGGACTGAGATGATTGGATTTAGTGGATTTGTTTAAAGGAATAAAGGATACAGGAGCGATATTATTGAAGAGGGATGGGTTATCATCAGAAAGAATGGTTGCTAGGATAGACCTGAGAGCAGATACATCATAATCGAGGCGACATTGAGGAGAAGCAGATTCGGAAAGCTTTAAGTTAGATATGATAATGCATCAATCGCGCGAAGGAAAATGATTACGTGGAAGTAGTGGACGGACAGACCTGGTAGGAGTAGAGGCAGAAGATCAGATAAACGTGGGAATTACAGGGGTGCTGAGTGAAGATTTAAGATAGTTTGGAGCATGTGTGACAAGAGTGGATTGTTGAATCGGTTGATCGGAGATGTTACTGGAGATGATTTTGGCGAAAGGATGTAAATTATTGAGAGGTGATACGGTCGGAGCATTGTGACAGGAGTGGATTGTTGAATCGGTTGAACGGAGATGTTACTGGAGATGATTTTGACGGAAGGATGTAAATTATTGAGAAGTGATACGGTTAAAGCATTGTGACAGGAGTGGATTGTTGAATCGGTTGAATGGAGATGTTACTGGATATGATTTTGACGGAAGGATGTAAATTATTGAGAAGTGATACGGTGGAGGTAGAGTAAGGAGTACGTGAAGAGAAGAAAGAGATATGAGATGTATTTAGATGTGGGGATGAATAGGAAAATGAGGTACGAGATGAAGGCCTTTACTGTTTGCATTGTTAGGAAGATGAAGATTAAGGGAAGTTTTATCCGAAGTTAAAGGAGGAGTGTGTGTGAGAGAAGTTTCAAAACCGGGATTCATAGATGGCGAAGTAGTTAGTAATCAAACGACTGACGACGATATATTTGAAGATATTTTGTCGTTTGTTGATGGTCCATGTATAACAGCGATCTGAGTCGACTGAGAGACATCATTAAGTTTATTTTTTGAGCACAACTCTGTTTCGTTAGCCTCCATAACGTCTCCACCGTTTGAGTGGTCATGCTTCATTAGCTTACCTACGAGGGCAGCACAACAGAAGCGCAGAGGAAATTTCGTCCTAAACGTTGTCCTCGTCAGTGAAAGGAATGTCAACATGAGTCCAAACATTGCAGTTCTTGTTGTCGCATCCAATTTGCTTTTCGATGTAAGTTTCCTTGACAGACTTGAGTTGCTGGCCGACATGTTTAGTTAGCTTCCTCTTTGCCATAATAAGATGTCAATGACCTATTTACAGGTTACTGTAAAAATTAAATCAAACAGAAAATAGTAAAATACATAAATATACAATATTTTTAAAAATAAATTAATAATCTTAAGCGAAAATTTTTTAAGGATAATAAATAATATACTTTGTATTAGAGTAAGATGCTATATAATCATATTTCATCCAAGGGAATACGTCATTAATGAAAGTTTAATGAAAGTTTTTTTAATGTGGCAAATGCACACAGACTGTTTGCTTACAAGCCCACAAAAGCGAAACAGATAAAAAAAGTTAATAGTTTAGTAGCATCGATTTTAGCTGCTTTTTGAAAAATCGGAGTGAGGATGATGATCGCAGATGATTAGGTAATGAATTTCAAAGGAGAGGAGCAGCGATATGTAGGGATCGACGGCCGAAGTTGGTTGAGTGAATAGGTACGTGTAGCAGAAGAGAATCAAAGGAACGTAGGTGAGTAGAAAGATAGCGAGATTCACTTAGTGTTGGCAGATAAAGATAAGAAGGAGAATTACAATGGAGAAGGCGATAAGTTAGGCAAAGCAGACGAAAACGAACGCGATGTTCAATACTTAGCCATCCAAGTTTTGATAAATATGAAGATATATGATCGAATTTACGAAGTCGAAAAAGGATGCGCACCGCAGTGTTAATGAGGCGTTGAAGAGATTTAAGGAATGACTTTAAAGAGAATACGAGAAGGCTAAGACAGTAATCAATATGTGGGAAAAGAAGAGAGGAGATAAGAGATTTACAAGAAATAAAATCCAGAGAATTTCTGATGAGACGAATATCACGGAGAAGAATATTTGAAGACCTAGTTTTATCACGAATGAAGGGACCGAGATGCAGGTTATTGTCGAAGTGAATACCTATAAATACTAGTTTATCTACAGCAGGAATAATTGTGGTCTGAAGATACAGAGATGGAGGAATAACAGAAACAGTGGAGGGTAAAATCCATAACACTTTAGATTTGGTAGGATTTAGGGACATGCGCAAAGAAATTAGATGTTCTGATAGAGCACGAAGACAATTAGATGCGGATACGAAAAGTTGGCTTAGGGAATGAGGAGACGAATGAGAATAAAGAAGTATATCATCAGCGTACTGCATTACCCTGAAGCAGAATTTACTAGTTATACAAGATAAATCTCCAAGAAGAAGCGTAAATAGAATAGGGCCAAGTACAGAACCTTGAGGTACACTACAAGAGAGAGAAGATAGAGGAGAACACATTGAATTATAATGGACGGAAAATGATCGATCGGAGAGATACGAAGAGAACTAAGCCAAGGTGGACGAAGAGAAACCATAGTGATAGCGAAGACGAAAAAGAAGGATTTTGTGATCGACAATGTCGAATGCAGATGAAAAATCGAGCGATATTACCACACTACACAGTCCTTTGTCACGAGCGGAGAGCAGATCATAAAATACTTTATGACATGCTAGTTCGGTGGAATGCTTGGAGCGAAAAGAAGATTGAAAAGAAGGGTAGAGCTGCGATGAAGAGAGATACTTGTTTATCTGATCTAAGACAAGGTGTTCAAGAATTTTAGATAAGGTTGGTAGAATTGATATTGGGCGATAAGATAAAGGAAAAGAGGGGTCAAGAGAGGGCTTTTTAAGTAGGGGACGAACAATGGACGTTTTCCAAAGAACAGGAAATATTCCATTCACTATTGACGAGTTAAAGTGGCTGGTAAGGAAAGGTGTGAAGTCTGTTGACAACAATTTGAGAATTCGAGTAGGGATGGGATCGGCAGGAGAGGACTTACAAGTTAACGAAATAAGGCAAGATACCTCATCTTCAGATACCGCAAGTAGATAAAAGAGCTCAGGGATACGAACAGACGAGATACAATAAGTTTGTGGAAGGACGATGATCGAATCGATTAGAGAAACAGTTTTTGAAATTAGGTAATCGGAGAATTGAGAAGGATCAAGAGTGGAGGTGACAGAGGAACGAGAAAGTAGAGAATTAAGAGTTTTCCATTTAGTTCGAGAGTCATTAGCGGAAGCCAGTTTGCTTCGCCAAAAACTATGTGCCTTAGAACGTAGAAGTTGTCTATGCGAACGACGAAGAGCAAATAATTGGTTACGATAAAAGGATGAATCAAGTTCTGAAGATAGTCCGAGATCACGATGATAAGTTCTGAAAGAACGACGCAGGAGGCGTTTTGAAGTCACACACTCAGAGTCGAACCATGTTGCAAGATTTTGCCGTGATTGAACAAAAGTTTTAAACGAAAGAATTTCATCGAGGATAGAGCAAAATACATTGTCAAAGAGGGTACATAAGTAATTAGGGGATTGGTAGGTAGAAGGATACATTAACGGAGAGCGGTTAATATGAGAGCGAAGAAGGGAAAATTCGAGGAATTTCCAAGAACGACACGAGATAATTTTCGCAGGAACATTGATTTTTAACAAAGGGAGAGAACATGTAACAAGGAAGTGGTCGGATAGAGCAGGATCAGATATGCACAATGAAGAAGACAAGGCAAGACGCGTAGGTAAGGCAACAATATCGAGGGTACCGCCAAGAATATGGGTAGCAGAAGAATAATGAGGAGACATGATTTGAAAATCATGATCGTTAAATGTAGAAATCGTCTTTAGGGTATTGGAATCACGAGGACGGTCTAAGCGAACATTTATATCACCTAGTACAACGCAAGGTAAACCGGAGAGGAAGATGAAAGAAAGTAAGTTTGACAGTTCACAGAAAAAAGAGTCAGACGGATGACATGATCCAGGTCGATAGAATAAGTAGATATTGAGAAACAACGAGCCGGCTTTTACACGGAACCCAAGTAGTTCGAAAGTGAGAGGAACAAATGGCAACGGTAATGATTGCAATGGAGACCAATGGTGAGAGAAAGCTATAAGACCACCGTGGTTAATTGATCGATTTGAACTAATAGGTCGTTGACGAGCCTTATCAACCACAGAGAGATTCAAAGAGCGGAGGCGTTTAAGAGAGTAATCATTCCGATCAACGTGCCAAGATTTGGTTAAACACAAAACATCCAAAGATTTATGAAGGAAAAGACCATATACTGAATCCTCCTTGTTACTAAGAGAGCGGATATTTAAAACGGCTAATTTCCAGGAAGATTTGGGGAGCAGTGGAGTAGAATCAATTATAGGATACCCCGGATGATTTACTTGAAGTTTTGCTGGAGGATTTACATTTAAATCATTTTCATTTAAATCATTAGCATATATTTGAACCCCGCTACTATTTTGGGTTGAGGAATAGGGGACGAAACCTGATAAAATAGCAGTTCCTCCAAATGACATATAATCCTAATAATTAAATCGTAATAATAATTAAATAATTATTATTTAATTATTTAATTTAAATAATTAATAATTATTATTACTGCATCATAATAATTAAATAATTATCAATAATTATCAATAATAAATAATTATGTATTTAACTTATATCAAGTTTAATTTTGACAAATAACATACGTCATTGTTTTAACATAATAAGTGATATTGATTCGAGATATTAATTTATTTTTATTTTTAATCATAACACCCTATTTTTATTTAGCATCAATATTTTTTTATTCAAGACGACTAAGAAATATTAAATTTGAAGTAATCTAAAAAATGTATATTAAACATTATCGGTTAAGTAAATATGTGAAAAGCCCTTAAAGAGGGATTTTCACAAAAATCCTTGTTTAAAAGGATTTTTATAGAAAAAAGGATTCAAATTTCCTCTGATGAAATTTCCTCAAATTTCATCAGAGGAAATACGTCATTAGCATATATTTGGCCCCGCTACTATTTTGGTCTACGAATAGGTGACGAAACATGATAAAATAGCAGTTCCTTCAAATGACCTATGATCTTTATTATGATACATCGTCTGCATCATAATAATTAAAAAATTATCAATAATTATCAATAATAAATAATTATGTATTTAACTTATATCAAGTTTAATTTTGACAAATAACATACGATGTATCATTATAAGGATTAGAGGTCATAAGAGGGAGATGTTATGTTATCAGTATCGAAAATAAAGATAAATAATAAATAATTAAATAAGATTTAAAACAATTTATATCAAGTTAAAATTTGAAATTTAAATTTAAAATAAAAGTCAATTTTTATGAATTGATTAACCAGACTTTGTTTCAATAATAAATAATAAGTAATTATAAGATTTTTCAATTTATATTTATATCAAGTTAAAATTTAAAATTGAAATGTAAAATAAAAGTAAATTTTTATAAATTTACTAATAAATAATAGACAATGTATCATGACTATCAAGGTCTATATAATTATATAATAATTATATATAATAATTATATATAAACTGATTAGTAGCGTCCTGCTGTAACAAAAATAGGAACAATACCTGTGAGGATAATATTGTGCCACAACCAGAAGGACTATATCAAAAATCAAGGAGTATATAATTAAACTGATTAGCAGTTCGCCATTCAGTTTCTGTTACAAACAAAAATCCACCACGAATAGGATGCTTTGTTTTTGAGCAATCAATGATTCCAAAGTACATTTGATTATTAAATTCATGAAATTCATTTTAAGGCTAGATTAGATAATATTTTAATCATATTCTACATTTTAAGAATGGGGGAGGAGCATCATCAAAATTCTTAGTGATGCATTACCATAACGAGGTCACAATATGATTATGGTGAAGATTCTTGTACGCATTGAAACCGCAAAATCTGATTAGTATTGTTATTCAAGCTGATAAAAAACAAGTTATCAGTAAATAAATCGACACGTGAACGTAATTCTTAGAATATAGTTGACATCTATATAAAGTCACAAAAAGAAAAAGAAAAATTGATTTATTATAAAATTAGTTTGATCCAAATTCATTATCAAGCTATTCTTACGTTCTAGAATATTCTAGAACGACATGAGTATTCTATCCGGGAATATTCTAGAGTATTCTAGAATAATCTTTATCGTTTATGAATCGATTAAAAAACGTATAATTCAGTTTGGTAATTAGGGAGCAGCGTTTAGTGAAACGTTGAGTTTTTGACACGAGCTTGTAATTTAAGACAAGCAAATTTGAAAACTTTTTATGATTTAAAAACGAGAACTCGTTTAATTTTGTTGGACAATTGATGGCTTCGTATTTTAGTTAATGCACGGAATGTGTGAATACTTAATTAATTTGTTGCGTTAACCAAGCAAATTTCATAAAGGTCAGTGACGTAAGTTTTATTATTTTATTAATAATCGACGTTTTCTTAATTCGATTATTCGACGTAAGTTTGTATTTTTTAAATTGATTTTCAACCGCATGAGTTAATAATTAATATCCAAACTAGCATAATTATGTTGTGAGTGGAGTATAAAAATTAAGGATTAAGGATTATAAACCTTAAAAATTAATTATTATTACAATGCAGAGTTTAACCCAAGGGTTATTTACTCGATCACAACAAATCATCGATAAAGTCAACAAAATATAATAAAATTAAAAGTAAAGCGATACTCGATTACACGGGATGCTACAATATTTAAAAACAACCCTTCCGAAAACTAGCCACGGGCAGTGTAAACATATCGTAAGGAAGACCATTCCAAGCTGGTAATGCTTTGTGGGATAATCTAGAGGATGTGTTTCTTGACCAATGTCCACAATTCATTATATGAAACGAGTGCCCCCTGTGGCACTGTCTTCTATTTGCTATCGCATATTGTTGTGGATACCCGTTAATTCCCTTCACCATAAAGTTCATGGCTAACACATCTAGGTACATTAACCTGCAACGGACACTATGAACATTAATCGCGAGTAGGCATTGTGAGTAGCTCAGATTTGAAATTTCATTGCATAATTTGCTACCACGTCGTAGAATGTTAAATTGAATTCTAAACTGTTAACCTCACCTTTGGAAATGGGAAAATTCGCTTGGATACTGTATTCTAAATGAGGACGTACTAGATATTTATATAAGACGCCAAAACATGAAAGTGATAGGTGCGAAAGAACATTCTTGATAATGTAAAGTTTCCTTTTAGCTTCAGCACATCTCCGAACAGTGCCAACTCTAGTTCTCAAGGTCCAATCCCGAATTATTCCCAAATCCCGAACACTCGCAACTGTTTCGATCTCTTGTAACCCTAGCATATATAAATATATAAGGAGAGACCTTCCAAAACGCATGTGATCACATTTTGATACATTAATCAATAAACCGGTCTGACAACTACATTCATAAATTTTATTAACTTCCATCTGAAATTTTACACTGTCAGCTAACGAATCAATTTTAGCACATTTTCATATCATCAGCGTACGCAAGACGTCCACAATTAATTTTATGCAACAAGAAGTCAAAGAAAATTGTAAATAAGAGAGATCCCTGCACTGTACCTTGAGGAACACCGGTATTCAAATCTCTATGGTCAGATAAGCTTTTACAAATACGGACATAAAATTGACGATCACTGAGGAAATTGCTGACCCAACCAACAACATTGAGATAAATGCCGTAAGAAATCAATACGTAGTTTAGTATGGAATGAGGGACTCGTTCAAATGCCTTGCGGAAGTCAAAGAATATAACATCTGCACAGTGCCCAGTAGAGATCAAGTCTACCCAAGCCTCATGCGCACACAAAATATTTGATATGCAAGATCTGTCTTTTCGGAAACCAGTTTGTGCAGAACTTAGAATGTTACACGTGTTTGAATGAGAAATTATTCTACTATGCACAATTCGCTCTAAGATCTTGCTTACGTGACTCGTTAAACTAATCGGCCTGTAGTTATTGGGATTTGAACTATCACCTTTCTTATGAATAGGAACAATAGTGGCTATTCCCAAGCCATTAGGAACAGTACAGGAATCTAAGGACCTTTGGAATAAATCACAAAGCGACCCCGCAAGATAATTAGTTAATACACGAAGAATAAACGGACATATGCCGTCAGGACCAGCAGCAGGGAAGAAAGGGAAACTTAGCAAGTGCCTTTAAATTTCCTCTTTATTCACAATTATCATAGTGGACAAACATGAAGTTAATGTAAGAAAATCAAAATTGTTCAAAATAGAAGTGGCTGGGTACAACTTAAATACATTTGCAAATTCATTCGCAATATCAAATTGAAAATCGATTAATTTAGAACCTACATTGAGAGATGGAATACATCAATTGTCTAACTACTACGCCGAACATATGACCAAAATTTCTTTGGGTGTATATAAATCGAATTAATGTCAGCGGATTCATAGGCACGGCGTTTAGCGATTTAGAGTCGTCGATAAGCATTCCGAGCAGCCTTATATAACGGAGCTTTCGTTAGATCTCTTTGACATGCCTAAAACAGTATGTTACGATGCCGCAAGGAGGCCCTCAGAGTAGAATTAAACCAATTAGGTCGTAAACATTTTTTCTTATAAATTATTTTCAATTGTGCAAATTTATCTGCAATGAATAAAATTTTTTGCTCCTGATGATGATAGCAGTAGGCTATTAAAAATTCGATTAAATAAATATTTTCTTCACTCTCTCAACTAATAAATTTTTTGCTTTAATGAGGTCCAACAATCATCAACAGTAGAATGACAAGGTAATGAAAAATCAACAGTATTTGCGAACGACAAGAGTCTAGAAGTATCAACAAGATGCCATTGTCGCTTACGAACTATCGGTTCAATATCGTCCGAAATAACTTCGGAGCACGAAGGAATCAAAAATGTGAGTACCTCATGATCACTAGACCCTAAAGGAGGAAAATGCTTAAGATCACGAACGTGGGTTTCACTTTTCGAAAATATCAAGTCCAACATAGAAGAACTCAATCCACTGAACCTAATATCACCACACACGTGCTAAAACAAAAGTAGTTCTTGGGTCAAAAATCTCCAAAAACATGCCAACATTCCTAGCATCACATGTCAAGTTAACAGCCTCCCTGTTATCTCAGTAGGTATATTCGGTATATTAAAGTCACCAAAAAAACATATGGGAAGCTTAACTTGCATAGACCCGACAATAGTGTCTTAATTTTGTCATCGAAGGAGGTTGAGTTTAGTGACATGTAAAAGACACCTAACACAAATTTGAAACTCCGTAGCATCGCCTCGACGACTAAACATTCTAAACTTTTATCATCACAGGACTATCGTTCTATCTTTAAAATTGTAGCAAATTATGTCAAGTAAATAGCAACACCGCCACCACGACGTCCTTGTAAGCGATTAGCCCTGATTAAGTTAAATCCAGAAATGCTTGCTATACAATCAAGGATGTCATAATGTAGCCAAGATTCAGAGATAGCTATAGCATCATAATTGTGAGTCGTAGCCAATAGTCTTAGATCCATAAGGTTAGTAAGTAGACTACGAATATTAGTAGATGCAACACGATGGCCAACTGAGCTTTTGAAAAGATTACGCTGCTGGTAAACCTCCGTAAAATCAATATTATTAGAGTGAGAGACACTTGTATATTCTTATCTATTAGAATTGGATCCCATCGAATAAATGGCTTTCGATGGCAAACACGAAATTTTTTTATAGTTAAGTTGGTCTCACCAGCATTTAACCTATTTTGTAATTCAGTCTTCGCGGTAGATAGTAAAGTGCGCTCTGCAACAGATAAATCTTTCAATATTCGAACAAGTTTCAAAAGACGACACGCCTCGACCATCAGTCGTGCGGCGTCATAAACGAAACATTTCTAGAACTTTTATTTTAGAAGTAGCAACAGCGTCACTAGATACAAACATATACCTGATTACATTACGAACTGTAATAACATCATCATTTAATCTACTCTGGGCAGTAGAACTAGTTGACTCTGAAATACCACCTAAAAAGGACGCAGCAAGACCTATCAACTTTACCAAGTACTTTAAATAATGGTGATTGTTCCCAAGAATTAGTATATTGGTTATTACGAGACGTGTCATTATTAGGTGGATTAATACAATTAGAAAGACGGTGCAACAAATCATGGACCCTGTTCTCGTTTACTGGAGAAACGGTATTAGTAATCGATGATGCATTGTCACTTTTGTGATGAGACACTCCTTTCACGCCATCCAGAACAGTCTTCCACTGTACATTTGTCCCGCAATTGTTTGCTTGCTAACCATCACGTTTTGATGATGAAATAATAATACAATAATTTATTTAAAGTGGCAAATGCGTGCAAAATACACGCTTACATGACCATTAACAAACAAAAAAGAACATCAAAAGTTCATCAAAAGAACATCACAGATAATTAGTTAATTGTTGAAATGGAATTGGATTTGGCGTTTGAAGCAGGCATAGATGTTGATTGGCGGATATGAATAGGCAGTTGATTCCACGAGAGAGGAGTAGCCACAACGAAGGGGCGGAAGCCAAGAGAGGTAGATCAGTTTGGAACATGTAAAAGAAGGGAATTACGTGAACGCAGAGCACAATATACAGTACGAGAATTGTCGAGAAAAGGAAGGTTGAGAAATGAAGGGGTATGAGAAGTTATAAGGCGAAAATCAATGATAAGAAGACGAATTTGAACACGACAATAAATGGTAGGCCAATCAAGAGAAACAAGATAGTGGAATGTATTATCAAAACGACGAAGACGAAGGAGAACTCGGACGGCTGCGTTGACGATGCGTTGTAAAGGAAGAAGAGTGGATTTAGGTGAGTTGGAAAATAGACTAAGACAGTAATCAAGTCTTGAGAAAAGGAGAGAAGATATGAGAGTCATACAAGAAGGGAAATCGATCAATCTACGAACTTGACGGAGATTGCGGAGTATCAAGGTAGATAAGCGAAAGTAATAAAGAGTTACGCCAAACTCGGCATCAGCAGGTAGTTGGTGTGGTTTGTTCATCATTGTTCGTTATTGTTAAAGGACGTTGGTCAGCTGCACTCCTTATTTCATTCGAATGTTTGGCTTGACTATATATCGGCATTTAATTGATAGTTGAGATCATGAGTTCAGATATATTGATTTGTACTCCATTAATTTCAGTCTTTCCAGATTTTAGAGCGTTGGTTGTATATATAGCGTTGGTTATATCATTTCGGAATATATCTGAAGCGGTATTCGTCAAATGATACTGATTTCTCATAGACTGATTGTCATTGATGACACGTGGCGAGAATGCTAGCGAACGATATCTACCAGTAAGTTGGGTATTAACAGCTGGGCATATTGACTGGCTACTGGTATTTTTATTTTCAATAACATCATGACCACTGATATCATGATCTCCAATAACATTAAAATAAAGTGGAGGTACCGTACATTGATAATGAACACATAGTACGATATGTCTAGTATCCGTTTCAGGAATAGATTGCACATTTTTATCAACGCAATTAACACTTCTAAATCCTAGTTCACAAGCTTTCTGCTCAGTTTCAAAACGATTTTGTTACTGTAAATTAATATGTAGTTTGCCTATCATTCATGCACAGCAAAATCAACAGAATAATAGCTTTGTCAACAAAGAATTTAAAATATTTTCTTAACAGGCAATCGTTGTCCAAATATCACAGTCAGGTGCGTCGCAGCCAACTTGTTGAGAAACGAAAGATCTTTCTATATCTTCGGATTTTTCCATTGTGTAGAATAATTTTTGTAAGACGAAAAATATTGTTTGCAAAAAATCGACAATTCAGGTTTGTAAAAATCGAGACTTGATCAGTAATGCTGAGTATCGACGTCTTTATCCCACTGCTCCTCGTTGTGTTTTTAAGTGTATGGTGTGATCTCAGAAATGTAAGTAGTAATAACCAAAGAAATTTCTATCACTAAAAATGATAACAGTTAAGAAGAAAATCTGCTAGCATAGCAGTTCTTCATCACATCCGATCTTTATTTTAATACTTTGTATGCTATTAATCGGTTCAAAATATTGAGTTGAAGGTTGTTATAAATGGATAGTAAATAATATATTTATTATAAGAATACGATATTGCTCAGGATAAACACATTACATCTAAGGAAATGGATCATTGTTATGTATATTACCCGCAGCTATGTTAGGTCGGGGAATTAAGACCGAAACCTTATAACATAGTATATCCTCATGATGACCTCCAATCTTTATTTAATACTCGGTATACTATGTAGCGGGTCATAAATCTTCGGTATGAGATTTTTATAAATAGTAAATAATATACTCCGTATTAGAATAATATTGCTCTAGATATTCAAATTATTTCAGAGGAACTACATCGTTAAAATAGATTTGACGCACCGTTACGTTTGGTCCAGGAATATAGGTCAAAATCATTAAAAGTACATCATTGACATGTATTTGGCCTGCTGCTATGTTGAATCGAGAAATTAAGTCCGCAATCTGCTAGCATATCAGTTCATCATGTAAACCTATAATCTTTATTCTAATAATTGAATATACTAATAATCGGTTCATATAAACTTGAGTAGAAGATATTTATAGATGGATAGTAAATACTATACTCCGTGTTAGAATTGGATATTACTGTATTTGGCTTGCTGTTAGGTTGTGTCCAATAATTGAGGCCTAAACCTGAAAACATATCAGTTCCTTATGATGACCTACAATCTTTATTTAATACTTGGTATACTATTTATCGGTTTTTAAATTTTTAGTAAAATACTTTTATGTATAGTAAATAACATACTCCGTGTTAGAATTGAATATTACTCTAAATAACCACATTACATTAGAGAAAATACATCATTAGCATGTATTTGGCCCGCTGCTATGCTGGGTCGAATAATTAAGCCTGAAACCTGATAATATAGCAGATCCTCATGATGACCTACAATCTTTATTTAATACTCGGTATACTTTTAATAGGTTTATAAAACCTTGAATTGAAGGTTGTTATGAATGGATAGTAAATAATATTTTCCATTGATACATTCGATGTATTCATTAATCGTTCACGGCGTATAAACATCGAGAAGCAAGATGTTTATACGCCGTGAACGATTAGTAAATAATATATTTATTAAGAATAAGATATTGCTCTAAATAAACACATTACATCAAAGGAAATTGATCAGTGCCATATATTTAGCCCGCTGATATGTTGAGTCGCAGATTTAAGACGGAAACCTTATAACATAGTATATCATCATGATGACCTCCAATCATATTCTAATAATTTGTATACTTTTAATTAGTTCTTAAAACTTCGAGAAAATTTGTATGGATTGAAGATTGAAAATAATATACTCCGTGTTAGAATTGAATATTACTCTAAATAACCACATTACATCAGAGGGAATGCATTTTTAGGATATATTTGGCTTGCTGTTAGGTTGGGTCGAATAATTAAGCCTGAAACCTGATAACATAGCAGATCCTCATGATGACCTCCAATCTTTTTCTAATACTTGGTACACATTACATCTAATGAAATAGATCATTGTCATGTATATTGCGCACTGCTATGTTAGGTCGGGGAATTAAGACGGAAACCTCGTAACATAGTATATCCTCATGATGACCTTAAATCTTTATTTAATACTTGTTATACTATGTAGCGGTTCATAAATCTTCAGTATAAGATTTTTATGGGTAGTAAATAATATACTCCGTGTTAGAATATGACGTTTATCTAGATAAGCACATTACATAAGAGTAAATAAATCATTAGAATATTATTATTAATCTTAGACAACAAAACGAGCAAAAGCTCAAAGTTGCATCGCAAACACTAAAAAATAAAAGAATAAAACGAAACCTACAAGTCATTCATGTCCTCAAGGCGTTGCTTAAAGTCATGTAGAGTATGCGAATTGGTTATCTAGTCATCTAGGATATTCCAATGAGAGGTAATTCGCTGGGAATATTGTATAGTCTTTGAGCAGATGTGTCTGTGATGCCTAAGAGTAAACTTATGCCTACGTAGATATGAAGAATTCCGGAGATCAAATATGCCACAAATAGCACGCACAAGATTGCTGAAGATCTGTCATGTCAATCTAATAACAGCCATATATCGCCGTGTTCGTAATGAAAGCAGTCTCAGAGTCTTTAATCTATCCGCATAGCTAGACGATCTTAGTGGCCTAAACAGTTTTGTTACCCAACGTTGTACACTTTCGAGTTTATTTATTTCAGCTATAGTTCGGGGATATATGCATTGTGATGCATACATCAAGTCAGTCTGAACAAATGCATGTATTAATAGCCTGAGCGATCTCAAATCTAGATGTTCAAAAGTACGGTTAAGAAGTCCCATTATGCGCAAAGCTTTAGCATACATGTAATCAGTATTAAGCTTAGTGGAGAGGTCGTTTGATAACATTATTCCCAAGTCATTAATATGATCGACATTGTCTACGTTTTTCATCAAGAAGATACAATGAACATGAATCTGATGTTTTACTACCTTTTACGCGCATTCTAAATATTTTAGATATATTCATAACCAAGTTATTTTTTTGAGCCCACTTTTCCACCATGTCAATATCTGATTGGAGGACGAGCGAATCTGACAAGGAACGAATTAATGTCCATATTTAAAGGTCGTCCGCAAAAATCCACGAAGTTGAATTTAAAAGATTAGGCAGATTATTGACATATACAGAACAGAAGAGGACCAAGTACAGACCCTTGTGGGACTCCTACATTATATGCGGCCCAGTTAGATAATACTCAATTTACAGACACTTTCAGAGAGCGGTTCGATATGAAATCACGAACCCATGAGACTTGCAGTGGGCCAATCTTGAGTAAATGCATTTTCGACAATAAGATGCTGTGGTGCACACAATCGAATGCCTTCGAAAAATCGAAAAACAAAACATCAACGTCAGTACCAGTATCTATGATTTGTAACCACTCATCATGTGCAACAGAAAGATTTAATTGTGAAACGGTTCTTTCTATAGCCATTATGTCTGTCATAAAAAATGAATTATGTTCCAAGTGATCACTGATACGACTGTATACAATCCTT
The DNA here is from genome assembly GCA_012934845.2 of Pomphorhynchus laevis. NCBI lineage: Eukaryota > Metazoa > Acanthocephala > Palaeacanthocephala > Echinorhynchida > Pomphorhynchidae > Pomphorhynchus > Pomphorhynchus laevis. Next base: position 122,584 of record WNNJ02001453.1, on the reverse strand, counting down.
ACAAGCAAACAGTAACATAAGCAGGTCAGGCTGATCTATATGTAATTTGACGGTTAAGACCTATCACCCTTTTAGTACAGTGGAGTAACAATTGTCAGTCTCTAGATATTGGTCACCCGACAGTACAGAATCGAGGCAGCAAATATCCAATAGAGAGGTGTCGCAATATAACATGCAAACGTTTTCAAATATACAGCACGAAATATATCAGGACACAATTAACCAAATTATTTGATGCTTTTCAGTTCACGGTAGGCATCGTCAAGTGAGAATAGACGTAACATGTCACCGACCGTAATTAGGCGAGAAGTATTCAGATTAAAATGCTTGTAATCGGTAGATAATGCGGATAAACCAACAAATGTATTGTCAATTTCGACTTCATTTGTTACGGTTTCACCATCGTTATTTACGAGTAAAGAAACATTGTTTCTATGGATTTTAGGATTAGCGTATTTGAACAAGACACGGGCAGTGTACCGACTTGTCTAAGTTGTTTTCAAATTAGCAGCGTTTTTTTTGTTTAAGAATAGTGAAACGATTTTTTTTATTCTTTTGAATATCTCAAAGTCGAACAACTTTTTAAATGAAATCCGTATACGACTTCATTTTCTCGTTCAAAACCTTGTGTAGTTCACCATCAAATCACGGTTGACAGTTTTTATCAATAGATGATCGTACTCTAGGCGAAAATCGCGTCAGCGAATTTTACAGTACGGAATGAAACTGGTGCCATGCTGTCTCAACCCCAACTAATAGGATATTAAGCCAGTAAATGTGGATTAGACTTTGACGGGCTAAGTCAAAATTGGTTTTAAAGCAATTTACACACCTAAAATGACGTTTGAAACATGTTTTGCGAGACTGTGGAATCTATGAGGAGGATGCGATCATCAGATTTACTTGACGGCGTTAAGTACTCAACGTTCAATATTGTCTGATCGGCTGAAGTCAAACACACATCTAACAGATAAGCTGTTCTTACAGAAACGAGTAAATTTAAGGATTGCCTGGGTAAATCCAAAGCGATTATTATGTTGAGTTGGTCAATAGGGGATATATCACACTGCAACGTGGTGTGTGAGATGGATAATCAATATAAGGCATATTGAGATCACCCATTACGACAACATTTCCATTAGAAGCAAACTTATTAAGGTTACGTAATATCAATGTGACAATAGCAGAAGGGCTACGATAAATCGGACTAATGCTAATATGAGTATCATTGTTCACCGACTTCCTAAACCACAACATTTCTACACCATTTTCGGAAACTGATTCAATCAGCTTGACTGAAGCACTTGAGTGCACATTCAGAACAACACCTCCCCATCTGCACATAGATCTGCCTGCACAATATGAAGAAAAATTATTTATATCAACTTCGCCATCAAGTATATCAAAACTTAGCCAAGACTCTGTGATTCCCTAACATAAGGGACTCGTATTCCGAACTATTACTCGTAATTCATCGATTTTATTAACTAGGATTCGCCCGTTAGTATAAAAGAAAGTATGAGAAAAATAGCATTCTAGCTGTGGATTAGAGTGACTAGGAATATGTTCCTTTTCAAAACTGCTCAGAACATTATATAGAAGAGATGTCGGTTAAACTGTTTTCCTGCATATTGTAGGTCGCTGAAAAGGCGGCAAAATAATCCAGTTTTACACTTGTTCTAATGGAACCTAGTGAATACGAGTTCGCCACACCACTTGAAAATTATGAATTGTGAGATTTTTCTCCCCTGCGTTGGCTCGTTTGTTAAGTTGTTGCTTGGCAATTTTTAAATGCTGGCGTTTATCATATGTCAGATCTTTCAATATCCTGATTGGGCTGCCCTTTAAACGGAATTAACTCTGTAGGACTATGCTATCCGTAGATTTGGGCGTAAAGATAGCGTTACGTAATCTGAGGTGCGTGTCGGTATTTTCGTTTTTTTTTGGACTACACAAAATAAAGAGACTAGTTTTGCATTAGAAATGACATATCTTGATGAATCAGCAAGAATTTGTGATAACATTTTTCTTACATTCAACAAATCATCATCTAAGCGGTGTTGAATATTAACAGATGTGATTCAGGTATATTCGCAAAAATTAGACTTTTTGATCGATCTGAACGTTCCTGTAGTTTAGTATTCGAAAAAGCGTACTCCGTTGGGTAACTTGCTTTATCATTATCGTTAAGATCGAATCGACTTAAGTCGTTGTGGTGCGATTCGATTGCTGAATTATCAGATGTGGTAACTTCCGGATCAATGTTAAAACTTGATACTTCACTGACTGATAGCTGGGATATAGAGATCCCTAATCGAATGATTTCCCTGCCATCGTTTCCGTATCCAATCGATTATTATCAGAATTAACATCATATATTTGAATATGGTCTTGTTGTACAACGGATACATAAACTGATTTGCATGAATTTGGGATAATCATTCGTATTTACATCGGAGACAGACTCCGCAGCAGCTCAACAACTGACAGACTGAAGACACTGGCCATCGACTTCATTTCGTATTGACAATGTTGTTTCATGATGATTCTGTAATGAGTTAAATACATAAGAACTCTTACAAATGTTGTTCCCAGCTAGTTGAGTTGAACCAGTATTACAATCCATAACACTGGTGTTTGTTGAGTAAGAACTGCTACAAATGTCGTTCATCACTAGTTGAGTTGAATTAACATCGGTATTCAATACATTAGTGTTTGCTGTGCCACAAATGTGTGGCAATATTGCCTGCGATTTCACCGTTAGATCTACTTTATACTCGCTAGTGAGTTCAGAAGGAAGAGAGTTTAAGTTCGGAGCGTTCAATCAATACCTTGATAATATCGGAAGAGCAATAACCGCAGTAGTGCGTTTTATTTGATTAGGACGCTTGTTCTTCATCCAAGATTGAGACTGTTGTCCACCTCTATCGTTGTCAGCGTCATATTTGACTTGAAGTGTTGTGTATAATGGCAAGGACTTATTCTTACTCTTTCGTTTAGGTACCATGTGCGTATTCCATTTGAATACATAACAATGATAAATTTGATGACAAGTGGATATATTAGTAGATATAAATCAAATAAGCTCAATATATTTGACGCACCGCTAAGTTTGGTCCAGGAATATAGGTCAAAATCATTAAAAGTACATCATTGACATGTATTTGGCCTGCTGCTATGTTGAATCGAGAAATTAAGTCCAAAATCTGCTAGCATATCAGTTCATCATGTAAACCTATAATCTTTATTCTAATAATTGAATATACTAATAATTGGTTCATATAAACTTGAGTAGAAGATATTTATAGATGGATAGTAAATACTATACTCCGTGTTAGAATTGGATATTACTGTATTTGGCTTGCTGTTAGGTTGTGTCCAATAATTGAGGCCTAAACCTGAAAACATATCAGTTCCTTATGATGACCTACAATCTTTATTTAATACTTGGTATACTATTTATCGGTTTTTAAATTTTTAGTAAAATACTTTTATGTATAGTAAATAACATACTCCGTGTTAGAATTGAATATTACTCTAAATAACCACATTACATTAGAGAAAATACATCATTAGCATGTATTTGGCCCGCTGCTATGCTGGGTCGAATAATTAAGCCTGAAACCTGATAATATAGCAGATCCTCATGATGACCTACAATCTTTATTTAATACTCGGTATACTTTTAATAGGTTTATAAAACCTTGAGTTGAAGGTTGTTATGAATGGATAGTAAATAATATATTTATTAAGAATAAGATATTGCTCTAAATAAACACATTACATCAAAGGAAATTGATCAGTGCCATATATTTAGCCCGCTGATATGTTGAGTCGGAGATTTAAGACGGAAACCTTATAACATAGTATATCATCATGATGACCTCCAATCATATTCTAATAATTTGTATACTTTTAATTAGTTCTTAAAACTTCGAGAAAATTTGTATGGATTGAAGATTGAAAATAATATACTCCGTGTTAGAATTGAATATTACTCTAAATAACCACATTACATCAGAGGGAATGCATTTTTAGGATATATTTGGCTTGCTGTTAGGTTGGGTCGAATAATTAAGCCTGAAACCTGATAACATAGCAGATACTCATGATGACCTCCAATCTTTTTCTAATACTTGGTACACATTACATCTAATGAAATAGATCATTGTCATGTATATTGCGCACTGCTATGTTAGGTCGGGGAATTAAGACGGAAACCTTATTATTCCTCATGATGACCTCCAATCTTTATTTAATACTTGGTATACTATGTATCGGTTCATAATTCCTCAGTATAAGATTTTTATGGGTAGGAAATAATATATTCCATGTTAGAATATGACGTTTATCTAGATAAGCACATTACATAAGAGTAAATACATCATCAGCATTTATTTGCCCGCTGATATGTTGGGTCGGGGAATTAAGGCTGCACAATTAACATGCACTTGGTATTGATACCTTTCTGGATTGAGGAGTATGACTACGTGATAAAATAGCATTCTTCTGATAACCATCATTGTATATATTATATATAATCACTTCATAAATAACTAAATAAATTACTCCAGGAGGTTCATAGACTTCCACGAATAAGTAATAACTCCATAAATTTATAAATTCATTTATAAATAACTCCATGAAGTTAAGTTTACAATGTGATCCTGTACATTGCGAACATTTAGTCTATTATTTATTAGATTGTATTGAAATGCACGCTATAATTTTTATTAATTTTAATATCAACATTTTTAATTTTTCCATTTTCAGAAATTATTTTATTTTTAAGTAGTTTGTTAACATTTTCAAATTTTCTATTTCTACATATCAGTTATTGTCAAAAGAATGCTAGGCACACATAATGTACCAAAATAATTAGTTCTGCATACACTTTTCTGCTGAAAACCTGTTGTTATTTGATATATTGACAGCAGTATATGTTAATTATTAATAAGAGGATTTTGCATATAACAAAGTCTAAGTTTTCTGAAGCTCCTCTTGTCAAGACTATAACCATCGTGCGCTTCGAATAGTCTCTCAAGTGTGTAAGACTCTGAGTGGTTCAGTCGGAAAGTGTCGCGTTGGTCTCAGCTGGTCGGCTCTGATCTCACTCCTCAAATATAAGAATACTTTTATGACGGGATTAATCTGATTTTATGTGATTTTCATTTTTTCTAATTAGTTTTTCATATTCAGTGCATGTTTTGTTTTTAAGTAAGAATACATTATTATGATTAATTATCTGAGATAATTTATTCAAAATAATTACCCTCTGCCGCCATCGGAGATGATGGAGGATTAATATCAAGACATTGTTACAACAATACAACGTTAATAGGCAAACATTTACCAAATTAATAATACTAATTCACAGGTCGTTAAGCTGTAATAGGGATAGTGTTTTTAAATGAATGCAAGTTAAAATAGCAAATCGTATTAAAAATGTGCACGTCGGAGCATTCAAAGGATTTCCATTGCTGCAATTCAACAGCGAATTTTTCTGCTAAATCAACTATCTCTCAAGGCGAAGTAAGTATTCCTTCTGAAAAAGATTCTGGAAATGGCAAGGTTTGTGATTTTTGTTTCTCTAAACATAGTGTGGAGGATTACCTCCCTCCTGTTCCTAAACTAGCACATTTATGTGTAATAAAAGCAACAAAACCTATTCAAAAATACTCCTTATTTTGCACGTTCCTTCGAGATTTCGCCATGATTACTAGGAATAGAGTTTTATTCAACTCTCTTAAAACCCTCAAGAGTACACTCAGGGTCTCCTTTGCGAATGGTGACATACTCGAGGATTACAGAAAATTCTTTTCCACTAATCTATCTACTATTGGTACTTTAGCTATTCTGCCGCTAAGATGTACTTTAAAAATTTCTAATTATCCTTCGTTCAATTCTGACAATGATATTGATCAATTAAAAAAACAGTTCAAACTTTCTAAAATCAGTCAGGTACTGGGTAAAGGAGGTGACCCGCTCCCAGTTGCCTTTGCTGACACGGATCTAGACAACGGGCATATTCTTGCCGCATCAACAGTTAATCCCTTTTTGGATTCAATCTGAAATTCTTACTGATTAGTGAGGACACCCTCATTGCCAAAAATGTCACGGCTGGGGGCACTGGTCCTCCACCTGTTCTAATTCCTCTGTTTGTGGTGTTTGTGGCAAGGGTGACTGCCCGCACCCGGCTAACAACGACAAATGCCTTACCACACCTTATTGTGTAAACTGTGGGGGAGTGCACCCCGTTTGGTCGAAAAAATACACCCTGTTTAAAGCCTACATACAGAGATGTTCTAAGCCGATTACGAAATCGTACGCTGCTGCCACTCCAGATCGCATGTCAAATAATGACATTATACATCTTCTGGCTAACCAAAAGAAGATGATTATTAGTGAACTACAAGCTCTTTTTTTGCCACTCGTCTCCTCTCTCGTAGGCACGCCCACGGTAGCACCAGTTCCAGCCGATTTGTTGCATACCCCCGCACTAAGAAGCGTGGCGGGTCTGCTCAGCCCGTTCCTCCTCTCAAGATCGGAAAATTGTTGAAGTCTAAGGCCTCCTCGGGAAATGATGATACTGCCTTGGGGAGTCCGACCCTGGATGGTGCTAGTGGCAAGGGAGGTAACCCTCTTGCACCTAGCTCTGTTTTAGTTGGCATCCCCTTCCAACTAATTTAACACAATGGTGAGTAAGCCTGAGCCTTTTTCACTGAATATTCTTCAGTGGAATTCGGGAGGTGCTTCTGCCTTTAGACTTTTATCTGGTAGAGACGCAGATGTTATAGTCCTTCAGCAGACGCGGTCTATCCGTCTCCCCTCAGGACATTACTCGATTTATTTAAGCACATTTATACCCACTATACTCCGTATATAACCCCGCCTCACTCCTCTTCATCTCAAGGACTCTTGACCTTAGTTAAGTGCTCTTTAAGATCTTCCCTCTTGCTAAATTACTCTTGTCCAGCCCTGTCTTGTCTAGTAGTCTCACTCGTTAAGAACGGTAAACGCCTCAGTCTAGCCAACGTCTATATTCGTCCAGGAGAGATTCATAAAAACCGTGACCTCCTGGATGGGATAATTGATGGCGGCTACGACATGGTACTAGGTGACTTCAACGACAGAACTGGTTGTTGGATTAATGTAGCCCTCCGCAGAGCCAGGAAAGGTTATCTTATTCATAAATCACCCTCCCCAACCTTTCATTGCACATCAACGAATTCACTCATCGACTTACTATTGCTACATGAGAGGTGGTTGTTTAAACCCCTCTGTACGGAGCAATCGCGTCAACATCTGTCCACATCCCATGATTTAATTCGTTGTCGGATAGAGGAGGATACGCTGCTTCCAAGAAGATTTCACTTTGATCCGATCAGAGTGGCTTTCTTCCAGGCAGCCATCCAACGCTTTCTCCGAATTGGTAATTAGAGTTTAACCGAATTTAACTCTCATCTCTCTTCGCAAGCTACCGCGTTTCTTTCGACAACCTATAAAGGTCGAGTTTCAGTCCCACTCCGACAAAACTCAAGGTCCTAGCTAGACTACTTAACCTCCCTTCTCTCTCTTCTTCTGCCAAACAGACTATCTCGAACGAGTACTGGCGCACCAGATACTGGTTCCAGCTGAGTAGGGATAGGGCGAGTATCGCTCGTCTTAACCCTTCTCAGTCTTCCTTCTGGAAGATATTCAAGAGGGAGAAGTTTGTTTGCTGGAGGGATAGGGGTGTGGGGTGGATCGGTAGTATAGGCCTTGACAAAGTTTTGGAGGAGTCACTAGCCCTACATAATTATGGAGCCACTCAATCACCGCAACCAATCCCGCTCTGGGGAGACTTCAGGAGTAGAGACTTATCTGTGCCAGATATTCTCAACGCCTGGGGGCCTCTACAGGGCACCTTTAATTCCGTCACTCCACTCTCTTCTCGTGTATGTCAGCTTTTGACAGCTGATCAAAGAAGGGAGGTGGCCGTCACAATGCTATTAGCCACCCCATCCGATGTGGCCGGCATCAACATTAGCAAAAGAATTTTTATTCCAAAAAAGCATCCGGTCTCTTGTCCTAAAGACCTGCGGCCAATTTCGATTCAAAATTCCCTCGTTTCGATCTACGAAAAAGCGCTTGCGCGTAGAATCCGCGATCATCTAAGTAAGCGAAATTTAATCCCACCCGGTTTCCATGGGTTCGTCAAAAGTCGCTCGGTCCATTCAGCAGTGGGTGAGGTGCAACGGTTCTGTCGGGAGAATAGCCATCAACTCGTTGTGGCTGTTTTCCTTGATTTTTCCGCTGCATTTGACCGTATATCAATACCTTTTGTTATCTCTTCTCTCAGGTCCCTCGGGTTGCCTGCAAGAATTGTTAACAGGGTGGAGATACTGCTGTATACCAAGCGATTTTACTATGATGATGACCCTGATGCGCGTCAGTTCTACCCTATTACGGGTGTGCCTCAAGGTTCCCCTCTCTCCTATCTTATATCTTGCTGCTTCCATCAATCTATTCAAAATATTTAAACGACAGCAACATCTAGTGGTGTACGCTGATGACACCACAGCCCTGTTCTCTGGACGCAGGTGTAAGGACGTAGTCTCAGACATCAGCCGTTTCTTTTTAAGATTAAAAGACAAGTTACCCAAGTCCAATCTTATTCTAAACTCCGCTAAATCGCAGGTGGTAGTCTTTCATGGCTCCCCTGCGACAAAGCAAAAACTTAAGAGACTAGCACTCTCTGCGCTCTCCTCCATATTTGCCTCTGAACCACTCCCTACCTTCACAAGTCGAGTAAAATACCTGGGGTTCACCGTTTCGGTGAACTGGTCGGCCAAAGCCGACCTAGATAGACTCAAACGTATCCTGAAGAGATCTAGTTGGGCTCTGAAACGGGCCCAGCATCTGTCGTTGAATGGGAAAACCCAGGTGCGCCTTTGGGGTACCTGGGCTATCTCGGGATTAGTCTTCTTCTCTAGAGGACGTCCCCCAGAGCAAAGACTAAGGTTTCTGAAGCTCCTTGTCTTGCGCTTACCCAGCATCGTCCGCGCCGATTGGATTCTTCGGGGAGTGAAAGACCCCGGGTGGTTCAATCGGAAAGCGGCGTGTTGGATTGGTTGGGGGGCTCAGATCCCCATGGATTTGAGGCCTACGCAATGAGAAGAAGTGATTATGAAGAATATGCAGTCTCATTGTTGACTTAACTTTTTATAACTTATTTACTTATTTATCCCTTTATGTGTAACATGTTATCTTTTTTTATTAGAACATCCTTATTATTAAATGAATGCAAGTTCGAGCATGTAAAAGCTGTTGGCACATACATAAACATTATTTACAAATACAGGCGGATTCTCGTGTATGGCAAATTATCCGAGACATTTTGAACAGGAGAACAATATAACCCTGACTTTAAAGGGATCAATGAACGTTAATCTTTTAAAGACAAACTCATCGCATTCCCGTTTTAAATACCAACTATTATGATTTATTATATGATTAATCATTCTTGTCGCGAGAGTATTGACATCCCGTTGCTAATCTTTATATGTTAAACATTTTAACAAGAGCTCTTGATATGTTAAGCATATGTTGAACTTAAATCAATGTAGTGGCCTTAAATCCTAACGGATTTAAGGTCACTACATGCAATTGAGTAAAAAAATATCTGATGATAAAAGTCGAGAACTTTCAAACTTAAAGTAGTGTTTGAATAAGGAAATAGTTTTGAAATAGCGAAAGGTATTACTGCAGTAACGCTTACGGCAATGATGTACCTGATGATGTAAGTAACTGCTTTTAAAATTTATAATTTCTTTATTTACTCCAAACTATTCGTATATTTGATTTTTCGAAAACACTTTAGAATGGGTCCTTTCGACTACATAACCTTTGATGAAACTTTTTATGTTAAGTTACAATAGTAATTTAACATAATTCAAACCACTTAATTTTCCTTAAGGGATGTTTTAACCGATGTTATAGCACACTTCTTCGAATTATTTACAAGTTACGAAAAATATAAATAAGGGCCCTGAAACGGGCTCAGTAACTGTTATTGAAAGGGAAAACCTAGGTGCGCCTTTGGGGTACCTGGGCTATCTCGGGACTAGTCTTTTTCTCAAGAGGACGTCCCAGAGCAAAGGCTAAGGTTTCTTAAGCTCCTTGTATCTCGTTTACCCAGCATAGTCCGCGCCGATTAGATTCTTCGGGGGGGGGTGAAAGACCCCGGGTGGTTCAGTCAGAAGGCGGCGTGTTGGATCGGTTAGGGGCTCAAATCCCCCTGGACCTGAGGTCATAGAAGAAAAAGAGTTAGAAGACTGAAGAGCTACTGTTCGACTTGACTTTCTATTGTTGTATCTGATCTTGTTTATTGCATGTTTCTTGTTTTTTTTTGTGTACTTAAGAAAGTCTTTATTTATTTAAATTATAAAAACGTTTTCGAGTTACAAATTTGAATTTTAGACGCTTTCAAATATTGTAGTATAAACTTTGCCCGAAATTTATTGCTGCCCTATTTAGAGGGCAACACTGGAGGTTATGATATATGCTTACATTGATATATGTTTTGCGTTTTGTCTTTTTTGTATTTATGCTTTTATGATGTCTTATTTTGATCTAATTTAAATTTATTTGTAGTTGATTTTATTGTCTCTGAAATTTCAATTGTATTATGTTTAATCGTTTAATTTGTAAAATGTTTTCTTTTGATTGTAATGAGTTTATTTTGAATTACTAATTGTTTTTGTTTTGTTGGTTTTTTATATTTTTTATATTTTTGATTTAAATGCATATTCGTTTCTGTTCGGCGTATTTTTTTATTTTTTTGATTTTATTTTGTTCCTTGAACTAACTGATATGTATCGGTTTTCCTAAAATTGTATAAAAATGCACAAAGTTTAACAGCTACTGAAACAACTAATGATGAACACATTGTGTTCGAAAATTTGAATAAACCTCGATTTTGCCACAATAAAATTTTTGATTGTCCAGCTGTTTTTTTCAATCAATTTTTGGGACAATGAGAATCTTTGATGAGCATCAAAGATGATCGTTTTTAATAAGCAAAAATAATCCGTTTTTATCGAACGTTTGATAAAATGCTAAAATATCAAGGTTATAGTTTTATAATTTAATGAGAAATTTAAATTTAAATTATTAAAATTTAATTGCAATGCTTTTAAAATCACGCTATTTAATCTAATTATAATTTATTATGGCCTTTTAATTATTCATATTAAAGGTTTTGTTGTTACAAATTATCAAAGAAAAAATGCTTATTTTAACTAAAATATAATTTGTAATGTTCTCTATTTGTTGAAAGGATTTTATTTCTTTCGTTTCATTTTCCAAAATGATAATCTTTCTAAATTCCGATGTTTAGTTTCTAAAAAGTGTTTTATTAATCTCCAGTTTAATAAAAACATTGAAATATTTTTTTAATTTTTTTTTATAATTTTTATATTTTTGACAAAAAAAATATTTTATTAAACTTTTGAAATTTTGACAAATGTTTTCATCCAAACGTTCGATAATAAAATGTTAAAGTAATTTACAGAATATTAGCGTTCCCTTTGCATTTTTAGAAAGAAATTTGAATTTTAATAATTAAAATTTAGTAGAAATGTTTTTAAATTCACACTCTTTCATCCAATAACAATAATTTATCATGGTTTTTCAATTATTCATACTAAATGCTTTATTGCTACAAATTATCAAGCAAAACCCATCATTTTTGTTCAAATACAATTTTTGATGTCTTCTATTAATCTTCTATTTTTTCTGTGAGCGAATTTTTGGGTCCTTCAAATATTTATGCTTTTGCGCAATATATCAATTTTTTCATTAAATAATTATTAAATTTATGGAGCAGCCAAAAAGAACTTATTTTTTACCGCTGCTGAATTGTCAACACAATTAGAAAATTTTAATAAATAATTAATATAATTTAAACAAATAATAAATTAATAAATTGTTAACAAATTGTAAAATAAGATTTTTTGGTATATAGTCGACTTTTACCTCACAAAGTTTAAAGTGTAGAATAAGATTTTAGTATTTTATTTTTAGCATACAAGAAACTTAAACTATTTCTATTGATACCGAAATAAAAGGTTTCAGTCCCTATCAAATAAGATGGTAGGGAATAGTTGAGTATTCATTAAAACTACTAAGTACCAAATGCAAATCTTTCCGGCAGCATAAAATCATCACTTCATTCAACTCTAAGTCTCTCTGGCATACTTGTAACTCAATATTTTTTCGCTTCTCTTCTTCTTGTAACATCAATCTCGATGATTATTCGTCATTTCTACAGACCATGGTATCCACGTTGCTCTTTCACAACCCTGTATCCATTCCATCTCACTGTTACTAACCTTGTCTCATCCTCTCGGAACTTTCATAATATCCCTGTTGTACCTGCCCAAGTCTCATCTGTCCTCATGTCTTTGCCGAACAAAACCTAAATGCCGATTCCCTGCCTACCTCCATACTTAAATTAAAAGTTTTGTCTGTTTTCATTTTTTGCCAATAAAAATAAAATTAGTTTAATTGCAATTTCGATCTAGTGTAAGGATATATCGAAATTTATTATTAAAAGAAATAAAAAATTTAGTTTAAAATCGTTTATAATTTCGATCAAATTTGTAAAATATTTAAAATAAAGTAAAAATAGACTAACTGAAACTCCGAAAAACTGCAAACCAGCCGAATGATGGTCAAAAACAGAAAAACGGACTGGCGTTAAATGTTGGTATTAGATCAGCAATGACGAAATAGACCAATAATATATTGCACCATTATTTCGCCTTTTTATTATTATATAATAAATATAGTTCTCGTATAGTATGGCATTTACATGCGAGCATTTACATGCTAAATTTTTCATGCAAATTTGCAAGTAACTTTTTAAATTTTTAATGCTTATATGTGACTCTGGTAGTGGCGAGGCGGTGTACTGTGTGAACCACCTTTCTCAAATAGCACGACCGTGAGCCCTCCGAGTTTGCAGGCCTCGAGTAAACCAGCCACGTTCAATCGATCGAACGTTTGTTATTATACCATTTTGGACCGTGTATTTGAATAATGTAATAATAATTGATTCACCAATCTGATAAACTTTGTTTTACCTACACATGCTTTAGTCACAATTAAAGCAACTATGAGAATATATGTATTTTATATCTCGCTCGAATGAACGAGTCAAACCACGCCCAATCGAATATTTGCACTTTGGTTTATGTACGCAATACGCGACTTAGCATTCGGGACTGTGTGGTTGAATAGTAAATTGCTTCACCTACACATGTTTTTATGGATTTGTACACCATGAACCACAACATATAAACTATTATTCCACCGCTTTGCTAATCGAAATACAGTAAGTTTATAATTATATTCCGATTGACATAATTGATATAATTGTTAATATACAATTGACATTACGAAAGAATGACGAATGCCATTTCGTCATCACAATGACTCATCAGTGCCAGATCCCTGACACTACTGGATGCAGAGGAGGACTGCCGTCATACTTTCGCGTCTGGCTTACATGTTTTGCAAGAAATTCACGCGGAATGGTCTCACTATCCTTAAATTGACATCACTTAATCTTATTTTTATATAATTTTAACCCAATGATCAAGATGAATACTGAAAGGACTGACGCATTATATTTTATCCGTTAGAAAAGCTGCAATGATATTTGACAATCTCATCATGATTAATTATAAATTATTTACAATTATATTTTAATACAACCGTTATTTTTTGTATTTTAGAAATTTTAGTCTGGCATTATATAATTAGATAAACTTTTTAAATATTTGAGAAATTTTATTTTTTGTATTTTAGAAATTTTAGTCTGGCATTATATAATTAGATAAACTTTTTAAATATTTGAGAAATTTATACAGAATATAATATGCTTAGATTAAACTTTAATATTTAAGCAATTTTAGTCTAGCATTATATGATTAGATTAACTTTTTAAATATTTGAGAAATTTTTATCTAATATAACATGATTAGATTAAGTTTTTTATATTTGAGAAATTTAGTCTAACATCATATGATTAGATTAACTTTTGAAATATTTGAGAAATTTTTATCTAATATAACATGATTAGATTAAGTTTTTTATATTTGAGAAATTTAGTCTAACATCATATGATTAGATTAACTTTTGAAATATTTGAGAAATTTTTATCTAATATAATAAAATTATTATAAGTCTATATACCTGTGCAGTCATTGTTATAATTGAAATTTTTTGATGATACTGCACGCTGCTTTTATCCTATCTTTAAGCGACTATATGCAGACACTACATTTCAGTATTGGTGAATATTAAATTTGTAAAATATATAAGTAGTATGTCATTTAAATCTAATTGCCAATAAAAGCAGACGAGTTGAGTGATCGTCAGCCGACATTAAAAAGACCGAAACGTGAAACGTAGGTATTGGATAAGTAGCTGGTGAGGTTCAACAATACTGAAATGTATTTTACTGTTGTTGCCTTATAAATATGATAAAAGCAACGTGCAGAATGAAGTCACCAAAATTTCAATTGCAACAATATTTTTATATTATTTCAACACATCTTTATAATTTGCGATAAATTTATAAAAATGATAAAAAACATCAACTTAAATTTTAAGTTAATTTAATTGTGCAGTCATTGTTACAATTGAAATTTTTGATGACAGTGCACGTTGCTTTAATCCTATCTATAAAGCAACAGCAGTACACTACATTTCAGTATTGGTGAATCTCATCAGCTACTGACCAAATACCTACGTTTCATGTTTTTGTCCTTTTAATGTTGACTGACGATCACTCGACTAGTCTGCTTTATTGGCATTTAGATTTAATAAAAGATAATTTTATAGATATTTTAAAGATAGAATTAAAGCAGCGTGCAGGATAAAAAATAGTTATTACAATTCTAGCATTGTGTATATTTTTGGTTAATTTCACTATTTTATCATTGATGAGGTTCATGCTTTATCCTGCACGCTACTTTAATCCTACATGTTACGTTTCGGACCTTTTTAATGTTGGCTGACGATCATTTGACTCGTCTGATTTTATTTGCATTTTCTCCTAATGATTACTATCAAATTAGTCAGCTATGGTTTGTTTCCTAATTTTAAGTTGATATACATGTGCAGTCATTGTTACTGTTTAAATTTTGATGACTATTTCTATTTTGCACGTTACTTTAATCATATCTATAAGTCAACAGCAGAACGCTACATTTCAGTATTGGTGGACTTCATCGGCCACTGACCAAATACCTACGTTTAGGTATTTCGGCTAACGCTCACTGAAACGGGAAACGTCGGTATTGTTAACGTAGATATGTATATATTACGTCATTATATCGCATTTTGCAAGTAAGGAATAAAGACACGATTCAAAAAAGGTACCATTATCATCACCAGTAGAGGATTAGGACATTGCATCATATCAGGAGTAAGTGATAATGAACCCTTTCAATTTAAAATAAAATTTAAATTTACAAAGTTTTAAAAATTACATTTGTTTTAATGAATATATTTTTAAAAAAGATGATTAAAGATTTTTTAAATAAAAATCAGCTAATAGAATTATTTGTTTGGTTTTGAATAAGATACAAACGATGCTGACTTTTAGAAAAAAATATGTCTACCAATATTGAAGTCTCCCAATATTGAAATGCAAAATAATGCTGTTGGCTTATAGATAGGATTAATTCAACATCAAAAAATTTTGATTATATTTCAATACCACCATTACTTTTTGAATTTGATAAAATTTGCATATGAACCAAATTAATATATAAACTTGTATATGTAAATATACAAGTTACCTTCTTAATAAAAAGTATATCCATTGAAATGATATGGAGACTATAAAACTGTATATAGAGTTTGTGGGCAGGTCAGTAAGCTTATCCAAATGGTTTATGAGGCCATTTGACAAAATAGGTTGGAAAACGTTGGTTTAGAGTTGTCTTTTGCATAACGTATTTTTGTTAATACTACAGTTCAATAATAAATATGAATAATGATATATATAATGCCATAAACGTGGTTTGCACTAAAATACGAACGATGATGATTAGATAAAAGTTAATTAAAAGCAAGGCAAAATAAATGATTACATATGATTAATCATAATGTAATTGTAATTAATATTTATTGTAATTAATTATTAATTCACATCAATTAAATTTGTATTTTTACCGTTTACAGGATAGGTTTTAAAAATCGGGGATAGTTGCTGAATTCGGACACAAATATGTATTGAATACCAACCGATAAAATTTCAAAATTTTCATATTATAATGTTAACTTAGAGCCATTCTTAGAGCTATATCCAGTCACTAGCTGTTTTCTTATTGATTTGAATATACAAAAGTTAAAACTAATTCGGTTACTTTCAAACTTTCATAACGTAATGATAATGCAATTACCTTGTGCTTATAGCATTGTCATATCGAAAAAAAAATTTTCTTTTTTCTTGTGAGAGAAAATACCTGGATTTCATATTACGATTATTATTTAAAAGGCATTAGATAATCGTAAATGAAAATTTCGAATTTATTTGAATAGACATAGGACGAGGCAAGTTGTTGTAAATCTATCATAGCAGTTTTGATAATTAATATTTTAATTATTTCATTTTTGATTGTAGCTTCTGTCATTTTGACATATATATAAAATGACCTAATTTCCTATTTTCTTCAGACCACCCGTTGATGGTACCCTGATGATCAGTCCAAAGCTAAGATGAACTAATTTTTTTCTTAATTTTGATGATAAATAATCTAAATCTGATTTTATCAGATTTAAGATGAAATTTAAGAAGCTGTCCAAAATTTAGGATAAAATTTATTTTTGTGTTAAAATAACAAAACGCAAAATATAATGTGAACTATTTTAAACTACGTAAAAATGTTACAAAATCACTGTTTACTCTGTTGGTACATTCTTTTAATAGCAACGTATTCACTTTTGTCTTAGACTACATATGGGCAACCCGCGGCCTGTGAACCGGATTCTGCCCGCCGCTAGAATTTGAATATGGTAAATACAGATTGACCAAGGATGTCACTCGATGAGATTGGCTTTGAGAATATAAATGTTAATATTATCACCTCGTTGTTCAAGTTCAAAGTTCCTACATTATTAATTCAAATTTAATTCTATATTTTATAAAGCTGTTTTTGTTTGATAACAAAATTATTACATTTTATAAATTTGTCCGGCCCTACATAATTTGAATATCAACCGTATTCACTTTTGCCTTAGACAAGTCAAGTGAGGTGATGATCAGTCTTATTACAATCACTTCTGTTAATATTCTATACTTTTTAACAATTATTTTTATAATTTTCCTGTTAATATGAACAAACTGGTTTTTATTTTTTCTATAAATTATATAATTAATTTTTTTTTAATTATTGAATAAATAATTATTAAATAAATCAAGTTGACATTGAACGAATATTTGATAGAATTACACTCAAACTGTATGAGGACGGCTTAGTCGTTCCTGGGTCATCGGTTGAATCTCAGAAATTTACAAGCGAGTGCTTATCAATTAAAGGCAAGCATTGAGGTAGAGAATAACTTTGCCTTACATATTGCCCAATTAAATCCATATGTCGCTTATGCAGTCTTAACATAATTGTTATTATTCAAATTGAACTACTTGCATTGAACAAACAAAACAACATACGATGAGTGCAGAAAAATACATCACACGCGATTTTAGAGAGTTATACCAACGATTAGAAGGACATATGTATTGGTTGATGATATCATGCAAATAATTAATTTACCATTACGATTTCGAAGGTTGTTAATTAAAATTCCATGTGTATTCTCGGAATTTGAGCTTATACGATCTTTAAAGATGTGCGAACCCTTATTAAATGGAATTCATTAAGACTATTAAAAACAACAGAATGAAATTGGCAATTCCATCAAACAAGAAAAAAGATTATTTTCAGAATAAATGTAGATATATGTACGTCAAAAACTGGGATACGGACAATTATTCAATATGATTTGTATAAAGAAGTATTAAGGTATTAACTTCGAAGTCACTAAAATTTCACGGTTATACAATGACAAAAACTCCTTTTAATGACAGCTTGAAAGTACCGTATAATTGGAATCCCATTAAATCTTCCACATTATATGCTTTGCAACACACAGTAAGATATATGTCTTGCCAAGCAAATGGATTTCCAACTACTCATTACAATATTACAACGCCGTTGCCATATGCCCTCGACATGAATTCATACTTGAAAAGGTTTTGTTCACAATCTGTTCAAAATGCGGTGTTGATATTGAATGCTAGTTTCTATTTAAGGTCAGAATATACCAGCCAATGATGATATATGTGCTTTTAATATTTTAACGTCTTCCAATGTCTGCGATTATTTAGTATAGGACGTTCTGAATTCTCTCCAATAGTGATGTCGTCTCTGGGAGGTGTGAGTTTATTAGCACAAGATTATAGCAAAGAAAGTTTTAGGATCTAATAACTTGCAGTATAGTGAATACATCCGTATGTTAAGAAGCAAAATCGAATTTGTATTACTAAATTACTAAGTTTACAGGATTTATACTAGTAATATACTATTATTACCAATATTAGTTTATTACTAATAGTTTATCACTATTTTACTGCCTACGTTGGAATTGATGCCGAATATTGGGTATACAAATCTTTTGACACAAAGATCATCAATACTATCCAGCAAATTAACTTGTGAGATAATATAAATACAATCGATAGATCCAGATCATCTCACTCCACTTTTTAGAGGATACACATCACTGAAGATATACCGCAGTCTCTCAAAGTGTATCCTAATCTACATGCAGATGATGTGCGTGAAATCAAACAATAGCCTTTCGAAGGAGTGCATTTGTGTCAGAAGGGTGTAGATGTTATAATTGTCTGGCTAAAACTTTTAATCTGAGAGATGTTTTAATAGATGAGTTCGGAATGTATTCTGCAAACCTCACATATCCTTCGATCTTCAAATCACTTATCAATCATGTGTTATCTTTGCAATCAGATTTGGATCATTGGATAAATTTATTCAGTAATGGATTTCCTGCTTTGCCAAAAAAAACATTGAATCCATATCCTGTTTTTGTCGAAGAACTTAACTTTAAGGATATAACGACAAACAGTAAGTTCTTGAAATCGAAGCAAGGTAAAGTGACCATAACGCACAATTCAATAATTGGAGGTAACGCTTGCTCTTGGCTTCATCTAACTTGATTTGTCTCAATCCACAATTAATATGTTATATTTTATTATAATTATCTTTTCATCCTACTTAAATTATGCCATTTTAATATTTGTGGGTGTAAGATTATCGCCTGAGCATAGCTAATGTTTTTTTGATATCTTATATTGCATACATAAAAGCACAAGTATACTCGTTTGAACATCAATATTATACAATGTAGAAGTTTAGAACAAATATTTACTGAGATTTCACATATTGGTTAAAACAGCTGACGAAATAAAATTGCTGACTCATCTAAAAAGTGTAGCTTAGTTTAACGGTATCATTAAATTATATTTGAATGGAAAATTGACATTAGGCTACATCTCATTCACTTGAAATATTTTATCAAGGTATTTAAATAATGCATATTTCTTATTTCCGATTATCAATATATTCATATAATCATAGTGTAAGACTATTTGCTTTAGGCCTTCGATGCTTGCTGTTTAATCCCATATAAACCCCATCAGTTATTCATATCGAATAACTTATATAGTATAAGTTATTTGATATGCTCTGAAGGATAATGTGTTCTTTTATATAATTGAGAAGGTCGTTAGTCACTCATCGTGACTGATGCTTTTTGATAACCGTTTCTAGCGTTAAAACTACTTTATTAAGGACATATATACTTGGGTAAATGATATTACTTAGCGAACAGTGACAGTTTAGAAACATACCATAATTTGTTCTAAAGAACAGTTTAGAATTCAGTATATAGCAAGTTTTGAATAAGAGATTTGATGTTCGTAGTAGTTTGGAGTACTACTACGAACATTTTTGGAGTACGGGTTTATTTTCATATCAATTTTCTCGTTATGCAACCCAGCCGATTGTTGTAACAAATCTAGAACGACAACTTAATCGCCGTCTGGGATCTCTTTGAGATTACATACATAATTTGTACATATGCAGATTAATTTGTATATATACATAAATATATTTTCTGGTTACATTCTTAATACAAATTAAATATATATTGTAAGTATAAATTAAAATCAATTTATAAGCTACTTCCGGTTGGGATCACGCTATGACCCAAAATATATACAAAATAGTATTATTGGTATCTACCAACAAAAAAAAACAGATTAATTCTTCAATTTTACGTTTCGCCTTACATCTTCAAAAATTGGTAGTCAATAATTATAATCAATAATGTTTAAACCACTGGTTTAAACATTATTGGTTAAATAATGTTTAAATTTAATAATTTAAACATTAAATAATTTAATAATTAAATTTATTAATTTTTATGATCCAGTTAATATCATCTAGATATTAACTAGATCTTGAAAAAAATAAATTACTTGTCTAGGATAGTTTTATTTTTGTAAACATAGTTGTAGCAAGATTTTTTTTGTTAAATACATTCATTTTTTATTTAAAACATTTTTCTTTTACTATTAAAACACGCATACAAAAATCTATTAAAAATATTAGAATATAATGTATTCCTATATAAATATTGGAATATATTGGAATATAACACTTCATTTCTGTCACACATGATCCAACCTATCTTAATTCTCCGTCGAGCCCTCCTGTCATTCCCACGTTTATCTGCTCTTCTGTCTCTACTCCTACCAGCTCTGTCCGTCCACCACTTCCACGTAATCGTTTTCCTTCTCACGATCGCTATATTATCATATCTAACTTAAAGCTTCTCGAATCTGCTTCTCGCCTCGATGATGATGTATCTGCTTTCAGGTCTATCCTAGCAACCATTCTTCCTTATGATAATTCATCCCTTTTCAATAATATCGCTACTGTATCTTTTATTCGTTTAAACAGATTCACAAAATCCAATCATCTCAGTCCTCCGCTCCTAAAATCGTTTTCCTACATAGTAATTGCTTCCTTGGTGCTCTCCCAAAATATCGCTCCTGTATCTTTTATTCGTTTAAACAGATTCACAAAATCCAATCATCTCGGTCCTCCGCTCCTAAAATCGTTTTCCTACATAGTAATTGCTTCCTTGGTGCTCTTACAACGTTTAAACCTTGAAATCAGCGAAAATTTTCACGCCGTACACACGAGGCCAAAAATCCGATGGCGTCCTGTCTCTCCCCTGTCTTCTTTGCTAGTCGATCTCGCTTCTGAGCTTACTTTTCGTCTAAGTATTTACAACACTCGCTCCATTCTTCATAAAGCTAATCGGCTACTTGATATCTTCGATAAATTATATATCAATATTCTCTGCATTACCGAATCCTAGCACTCTGACTCTGACGATCTTGCTATTCGTCGTCTATGCTGCTCTGGTTGTTATCTAGTTGAATTAGCTCGTCTAATTGTCTCTTCTACATCTACTGCCTCTAACCATGGCGGTATTGTTGCCATTGCTCGTCATCCAACATCTTTAGGTAAAAATAACCCTAACAACGTTACACTTCGTTCGAATTACTTATATGCAGATTATCAACTTTTTCCCTATGGAACTTGTGATTATATGCCGTCCATGCTCAGCTGCCCCTCACGCATGTTCTTTAAAGACCTTTCAAATATTTTTTATCAGTGTTTATTATATTATACTTCTTTTGTTTTCTGTGACTTTAACATTTGTCTTGATCGCCTAGCTGACTCTGACTCTATCACTTTAACTAATCTTTTTTCTGATTTTAACTATAAATTACTTTCAACAAGCCCAACTCATATTCTCGGCGGTGCTCTCGACATCTAACAAGTGCTTAAATGACTATACCTCCTTGTCAATTACTGATCCTTGTTTGTCTGATCATTTCCTTGTCACTCTTACTATTACACGTTCTCATTCTCCTTCTCCGCCTCCAACATTAGCTACTCCAATTCGACGTTGGAAGCGTCTCCATGCCCATATTCTCTGTTCAACCTTACTTAATTCTTCACTCTTTTCACTTCTACTAACCATCCTTCTCCCGATCTCTGCATTCTGTTTGATTCTGAACTTACGACTATTCTCTATTATCTTCTGCCTATTCGACTCCGACGTTTTCAGTGCTTGCGCAATGTTCTCTAGTTCGATTCGGACAGTAGTCTTTCTGAGCGTCGACTCTGTCACTCTTTAAGTGTGTTTAATCGCTTCCTTAAACGGTCTCCAAACTCACTCACTTCAAATCTCTGTGCTTTCTATTTTTCTTTCCGCCGCTCCCATATCATTCTTATGCGAACTAAACGTATTCACTTTTAGCGAAATCAACTCGAGTCCTCTTCCAACTCTAATTTTCATTGGAAAATCTTAAACTCAATTATTTCACGATAATCTACCTCTTGTAAATAAATCCTGATGAATTTTTTCTTATCTACAAACTAAGCTATCTAATTTACTTTCCCTACTACCCATATCCCCTTGTATCTTATATTATCTTTGAATACTTCCCTCCCAGAGCTTTTCCACCTTTCCGTTTCGTCTGGTGAAGTTTCTTCGGTTCTTCTGTAAAAACCTAGCAAAAACCTATCCTTCTAACCAAATTCCCACTCACTTGCTTAAAAATATCTGCTTATATATCTCACCCTTCCTAACCACATTGTTCAACTTGTCTATCCGCTGCCGCACATTTACTTCACACTATAAATGCGCCACTGTTCGTCCTCCTCAAAAAAACAATCTTTCGACCCCTCACTACCATTTTCGTACCGTTCTATCTCACTTCTCCAACCCTCTCTAAACTCCTTGAGTGTCTTGTTATCAAGCAAGTTGATGCATATCTCTTTTCCTCCAACTTGTTTCCTCCCTTCCAAGCTGCTTTTCGCTCTAATCACTCTACTGAAATTGCTTGTCTTAAAATTTATAACGACTTACTTGTTTTGCGCGATCAAAAATTATGTAGTGTCATAGTTTCTCTTGATCTATCATCTGCTTTCGACATTGTCAATCACTCGATTCTTCTCCATCGTCTTCGTCATGATTATGGCTTCTCTTTACACACTGTGGCTTGGTTTTCTTTATATCTATCAAACCGTACTTTTCGCGTTTGTTCTAATTAGTATCTTTCCCATCCTTCTCGCATCCCGTCCGATGTTCCACAAGGCTCCGGATTAGGCCCTTTCCTTTTCTCTCTTCTCGATGATTTGTCTTATTTTTCTCATACATTTAACTTCCATGTTATGCAATATGCTGACATTCTCATCTATGCGCATGCACCTGCTTATCGTATTCATGATCTTATTGTGCCTGCTTCCAACTGTCTTGCTTCAATTTTCAATCAAAAAGCGTCGAAGATCCTTCCTCGACGCTTCGGCGTAGAACCTCCCTCTTAATCATTAAATTCTTCAATTCTTCCCATTGTTGACAATCTAGTTTTCTTAGGCTTCCATTTCGACAACCAACTTTCACTTAAACCTTTCGTTAACAATAAAGTAAGCTTATCTACCTTGCTTCTCCACAACCTCCGTCAAATTCGTAGATTGATCGATTTCTCTTCTTGTACGACTCTCATATCTTCTCTCATTTTCTCAAGACTTGATTATTGTCTTAGTCTATTTTTCAACTCACCTAAATCCACTCTTCCACCACAACGCATCGTAAACGCACCCGTCCGAATTCTCCGTCTTCGTCGTTTTGATCATACATCTCACCATCTTGTTTCTCTCGATTTGCCTACTATTTATTGTCGTGTTCAAATTCGTCTTCTTATCATTGCTTTTCGCCTTATAACTTTTCATACCCATTCATTTCTCAACCTTCTTTTTCATACCATATCAGTCTTATTTTATTTGTAGCATACTTAATAAGAATTTGTAGTAAAAATTGATTATATAACATTACTCAAATTTAATTCATCAAATCACATGTGATGTAATTGCTAATTTCCACATGATTCATCATTTAATCGATTATTGGTAAATAAGAAACTATTTTTTAATGTGTTTAACTTTACAATTTAACGTTTAAATTCTAACTCTATTTCTAGATAAAGCTAGTACATGTCTGTAGTTGGATTTGATGTTGGAAACTACGGTTCCTACATAGGAATAGCAAGATCGGGTGGACTTGAAGTGCTTACCAACGAGTACAGCGAACGCCAGAATCCGTAAGCATTTTAATTCCGAAATCTGTTATAAGAATATTTTCATTTCTATATATAAAGAAATGAAATATATCACTTCTCATTTAGTGAAAATACGAAATATCATTAGCATCGAGTAAAATGCATCATCATTTATCCTCATTTTCGACAGCAACTAACGAAATATACCAATATAGTACTTCGTTACCAACAATTAACGAAATGTAAAAATCAATTCATATTTTGAAATTCCCCAGCTGTTTGATGCTAAAGTCTGTTCGAAATCACTGTTATTTAATAATTATTTCCATTGCCATGGCATATCTTAAATAACCTGTACTTGTTTGATCCACATCGAAATACCATCGACTTGTCCCATGCAAGACATGGTATACATACCCTCATTTTAAATATATCATGCACTTAAATTCACCTTCGCCTCAAATGCCCAAATTTTTAAATGCATTAACTCCTTGTCTTATTCATACATGGGTATGTTCGATTCTGGTCGCTTGTTAGCGATACAGCATAGCTTCAAAGTTTTTTCCGTACGCTTGTTAGCAATACAGCTAACGATTCCGTACGCTTGTTAGCAATACAGCATTGCTTCAAAGTTTTTTATTGTCTTGGCATTTTCCATACAAAAACATTTTGAAAGTATAAAAATCGTATTCATTTCTTCTTTCTGCTGAGCCATACATTGATTAGGGTATACATATTTTCGGTAATGAAAACTTACTGTAATACACCGTTTTTCATATTTAAAATATTTGTATTAGAAACATATTTGTGGCACAAGAATAAAATTATTTAATTATTGTTAAAAGGTGAAAATGTCTCATGTCAAAGTGTTTGAAACGCTCCGATTATTCATTTGATACTAAACTATTTAATTTAATAAATCGTTTATTTATTATTATTATTTTTATTACTACAAATGAAATGATGAAACCCTGGATATAAGGGGGAGTGGTAAATAAATTATAAATGAATTACGTATCGTAAATATTTTTGAATTTAATCTACCTTTATTGATATTTTTAAAATACTTAATACTTCTGATCATCGTTACTCTCAATGTAAAGTGTTCGCTCTTTTAACCCACCATTTGATTTTAAGTTCATTCATTTCGATAAACGGACGAGAACGATCAGTTGGACAATCTGCAAAACAGCAGGAAATAAGTCATTTCAAAAATACATTTAAAAACTTCAAACGACTTATCGGTCGAAATTTTTCTGATCCACTTGTGCAAAAGGAATTGGAATATTTGCCTTTCGAAGTATTCAGTGATAAATCAGATTCCATATTTATTAAGGTTTGTTTATAATACTAATTGTATATTGTACTAATTATAATTAATATACCGATTATATACTAATATTAATTATAAATTAATCATTACTGAAATTAAAAAGTTGATTTATGTTTTCTAATTTGAATATGTCTTTAAAAAATTAATTGACTTTAAATGAAGTGATTTTTAATCTATTTTTATTAGTAACGTATCGGCTGAAAGTTTGCATTCGAAACTTTTTAAAGTTGGAGTGGCAAAATTGACTTTACCTTTAATAGCAAGATGTGATTGTTAAATCGCAAACATTTAATATAGTTTTACATCTTAAATTTATAAAGTTCTTTAATTTTTAAATTATGAAACTTTTTGATTTTTCATTTAAAAAAAAATAGTCACATCAAATAATGGTGTGCTTAAATATTTATATTTTAAATGTATATGATGTTATAATTAATGCATGAATTCTAAATAGTGATTGATTATATATGACTGAAGAGTTGATTTATTTAATTCAAGTTTAGATATCAGAAATTCGCTAATAAATTCGCTAATTAATCAAAAATCTTAATTAATTAATGTAATTTTAATAACATGTTAATTAGATGTACACTTGGGCTAATAATCAGTAATTTGTTAATCACTTAAAAACGTTACATCATTGAGGCGGTATTCACCGCTGGTCATCATGATATTTATGCAATGATATTAAGGAAGGTATTTTTAGTCCACAGGCTTATTTGGACAATTTCAATAAATGAAAGTTAAATTAATTTACTTTATTTAATTAATTAAATTAATTAATTTAAATAAATAAAATTTAATTATTTTAGTGAATTTATTTAAATAAATTAACTAATAGGTACTAAATAAATTTATATGTACTTAAATCAATTAATAAATCAATTAATAGGTATTTTATAGTGGGATGCTGGCCGTTTGTTGTTACCGTATTCCTAGTGTGTTGCACATTTTGTTTTTCAGACTAAATATTTGTTAAAGTAGGGTACGAATGCAAGAATTTTACTATTTATGTGATCAAACGTCTTTAAAATTGTATAAATCAACACTCGTGATGTTGAAACATGAGTTTAAGCTGTGTTTACTAGAAAGATAAAAGATATCTAAGAAAATATCAAATTATCTATTTAATATCTAAAAGATATTAACCCGGAGATACGTTTTATTTAATCTGAAAAATATGTTTATTAAAATCAATTAGGTAAATGCTTTTGTTGAATTAATATAAAGGATGTCGGTACAAATTATCGATTTGTTTTGATGCTGATGAAGATCTAAAACACGTGCAATATATTAAATTTTAATTATATAGGGAAAGTTATTTATTACAAAGTGAACTCCGTAATTACATAATCGGAATGCTGTATTTCAATATTTTTGTCAAAATTCAATGCGGTCAAAATTCATTTTTGTCAAAATTCAATCGCTCAGAAAAAAGTTTTATAATTATGATAATTATAAATTATAGAAAATAAATTAATTTTATGTTTACAATTTGAATTTGCTAAAGTAAACTAGTGTCACTCGCAAATAAATATTTGTGGATATTAAATTGACTACCTTGTTAGTGCTCATATGTTTTATGGTTTTATCAAAATCTATTAACTGAATGAAAAATGTATAGGCAAACTACGATGGCACCGAGTCGTATTTCACTCCCCAGCAGCTGTATGCAATGGTACTTTCAAAGCTGATTGCAATTACTCAAGCCAATACTGGAGTAAAACCTGTGGACTGTGTTATTTCGGTATACGTTTATAATTAAATTTATTAGATGAAATTTTATTTGCATTACAAAATTATATAGACTCCGTTGTATTCCACTGATTTGGAACGTAGAGCAATTAAAGAGGCTGCTCAAATTGCTGGACTAAATTGCATGCGACTAATGAACGATAGTGCTGCAGGTATGTTTTCAAATTTCATAAACAATTTAAGCGTATTGATAAAAGCAGCACCAACATGATTAAAATTTTAAATTATTTTAAAATAATTACAAATAATCGATCAGCGAGTATTTTGTGTGGGTCGTGATTGATCTACAGTTGTATCACATGGGAGATTGTATATCAGAGGATATTATTCCATAGAAATGCTGAGATGAACATGCGATTTTTAAAATTTCATTTCGATTTATTTCGAAACACTGTATTTTATAAAATAATAATATTGTTAATATTATTACAATTATATGTTCTTTATTTTTAATATTTTTGTTAATACATGTAATATACTTTTTATAAATTTCATAACTCAATTTTAAATTTAATAAAATGAATAAATTATTTTTATATATTAAAAATAATTTTTTATAAATTTAGTAAAAATAAATTTAATATTTCAATAAATTTTATTAAAATTGATCTATAATTACATTGTAATTATTGTCGTAACTAATATATTTCTATTGGATATATAATTAATTTATTTAATAAAAAATACTATATTTTATTACGAGTAAAAAAATATTTTTTTGTTAGAGCTTATTTACAAACCTCTAATTTTCTTCTTTCATTAGAGTTTCATAAGTTGGCCTGCCAGCTCTAACGTCGATATATTTGTCTGTTTAAAACCAACATTTTTTATTAATTTTTCTAATATAATTCATAGTAAGATTTTTTACTGTTCGTTTGTTAAGTGATCATGCGTTTATGACTTTATCGTTATTCTTATTCGCTTATAGGATTTAATTCCGAGTGGATAAAACCTAGATTGCTCAAAACGAGAAATATGTTTATTGTATTTTGTTAAGTTTTTATGGAGTGTAAATGAATTAGAAGGTAGTAAATTAAATTGGATAAAGTCAGATGTTATTATTTAATAATTGAGTTTCTTATTTGATGAGTAGTATATTGTTATCTTTAATTTTAAAAAGAGTTTTAATTGCTGTGTAACAATATATAAATTTTAATATTTTGACTGAAAAGTTTTTTATCGCTTTTCTTAAAAGCGAGAAACAAAAGTTTGATTGTCACTGAGATTAAACATAAATGTTTGTATGAAAAACATTGTTTGCATAAAAGTTTATACAAAACAAATAAGTCACACTTTGACAAATATTCCATTAGAATTATCCAATGTATTATGGATACATTTAATATCATGGATATACAATTATTCAAGGATACATCAAATTTCATCAATTCAGTAATCCAGATTATTTAAATTAATTTTACCGAAATTAATGTAAATAGCTTAATGGTTATGAAATATAAAGTAAAGTTCAAGAATTATATTGATTCTTGTTTTGATTCTTGATTATACTGATCTTGAACTAGTAAAGTTAAAGATCAGAATTATTGGAGCTGGATTAAAATAAAGAAGAAAACTTTTATTTTATATTACGCTAATCTTTGCTAGCCTCTTCAGAAAATCGTGAACATCATAAAATTTTTTGAAGATGCTTATATTATCGAAATATCAAATAAAATTTCCTCCTTTATTTGATCCAACTCTAATAATTCTTTATCAATAATGGATCAGTATCAACTATTTAAAATACAAATATTATATTTTCCAAAGGATGATCCCCCCATTGCATAATGTTAACAGCGTAACGTAATCTGTTAGCATCTTCAGAAAATTGCATTGTAATTTTCTGAAGATGCTAACAGGGGTTAGCGAAATATCAAATAAAATTGTCCTTCTTTATTTTGATCCAGCTTATCTAATCATTATTAAAATTACCGATCTAATTTTATTTAAATTTTGCATTCTTAATTATGTAGAATTTAAATTCTAAATCCGTAAATGATGTAGAATTATAATTTAAATTCTAAATCCGTAATTCAATATCAAATTAATGATGTCTGGATGAATATATTAATTCGAAACTTGTCGTACATCAGCAATTGTTCTTCAATTTATAAACTTTTATCTCAACTTCAAAATGAAGATTACTTAGAATACTATCAAAAATATATACATGACTGTATTTTCTATAAACAGCTCTTAGACCATATTTCATTAACTTTTCTCCTTAGATTACGTTTTGATGTAAAAACACAATCGTACGGATTTTTTAGGAATTTAAATTATTTAAATTATTTAAATCCAAATTCCATAATAAGTCATATATTTTTGGTTTTCACTAATACTCATTGCCATCGTTTGAATTAATTTTCTTCACTTTTCTCTAGATTTATATTGCAATCGCTAATTATCGTTATGTTAGTATTGAATACAATCATTTAGCAGTCTGCATTAATTTTAGACTCATTTTGTTATTTTTTCGTCATCAGATTTTATAAATTATTATTTACCAATTAAAATAGTCGACACTTCTAAACTAATATTTATACTTGTTTAATTTAATAAACTCATTGCTTAGATGGTTTTAAAGAATCGAAGAATAAAATATTTCTCTTTATTTTAAAAGTACAATATTTCGATAAGTTTTGCTATTATCATCAGGATTAAAATTAATATATTAAATATTTAATATATCTATTGATTGTAATAAGTTTTTTTGCATATATTTATGTATTATTAGCATTTTAATATCGTAATGTTACATTAACATTGTAATAAATTAACATTATAATATTACATTATAAATTAATATAATATATTAATTCATTAAATATTATGATAATATCATATTCACAAAATGTGTTACATATTATTAATATTAACAATAATGAAGATTGATCCCGCTTCATCATCAGGTGCCCCTACGTCTTTCGACAACGCGATCTTGTGGCTTTGACGTGTGCTTACAGAGAAGTCAATAGATTGTGCATGCTCGTAGTTTGAACCCCGTACATAGAGTTTGCAATGCACACGCCTCCACCATTCCGCCACGCGGGGCTACTATTAACAATAATATTAACAATAATATCAACCTCAACAATTATTCTGATGTAGCTATCTGTCCAACTTTGATATTTTCAAATTGAGAATTATATTTTGGCATATATATTTTATACATAATATATTAATGCATTAAATATTATGATAATATCATATTAACAAGATGTATTAAATGTTATTAATATAAATAATATTATATTATCAACATTAATAATTATAAATATCATCAATAATTATTCTGATGCCGATATCAGTCCAACTTTAATCTTTTTAAAATTGACAAATATATTTTTAAATTGTTAAATTATAATTGTTTATCGTTTTCTCGCAATTTAGTTGCACTAAACTATGGCATGTATAAACTTGACCTTCCAGAGGAGAGTTCCTCACCAGTAAATGTTGTATTCGTGGATATGGGTTATACTTCATTGCAGGTATCTGCTGTAGCGTTTCACAAGTCAAAATGCCGGGTACGTTTCTACGTTTAAAGTCGTTTTATTCAAGGAGACTTTTATTTATATCATAAATTTTAGGTTTAAAATATATTTTAGTAAAACGGGTCAACTGTTAATTTATTAAATTAATTCAATTCAAATCAAATTTGATTTCAATTAAAATTGAAATCAAATTTACAAAAACCTTTTAACAGAACGTAAACTTTAAATTTTAAATATAATTGTCAGTAGCTTATAAACATTTAGCTACATTTTGACTGAATACTCAAAACTTTTTACTTTATCACATTTTCAAAACCGCAGTTCAGGCAAGGTCCGGCCTTGCCTGAACTGCGTCGTATAGCAAGGTTCATAGCAAGGTCCGGCCATTGCGTCGTATTTTCTAAATTTTGCGTGTTTATCAATTGTAAATCACTGTGTTTTGTCCATTTTTGTTTAAGTTACATATTACCTATATAATCCATGAACGTTTAATCTTTAAGTTTTATAAATATTGAATTATCTGATGTTATTGCATGAGAAGACAAAATATGTAAATCGAATTCTGATCTGTAGACAATTTCACGGAATTATTGTAAGAATCATCTTCCAAAATAAATATGTAAAACATAAGATTTAACGTTGAATTGTTGAGCGTAGTTTATAGAAATTTAAAATGTATGCTTTTAAGTAATCTAATTATTAATCTAATTAATTTTCCAATTAATATATAATTTACTAATCAGCAGAAATACTAAATTTTGTGAAATTCTTATTATTTAGACAATTTCTATTACAATAAAAAATAAAATTGAATTGAACTTTTAATAGATAACCATGCTCACCCCAATCCTTGCCCCAACTAAATTAGATTTGAAATTGAAAAAGATTAAAATTTGATTAAAAATTAACATGAAATAAAGTAATTTAATAAAATGGAAGATTCACTCTGTTTTTGATTTTTTAAGACATTGGGAGTAAGCTTCGATAGCTGCCTTGGCAGTCGTAACTTTGATTACGTAATAGCAGAATATTGCATCAAGGATATTAAAAAACGCTTTTCCATTGATATTCAACGTAAGTGCAGGGCTGGGATTCGTTTACTTAATCAGTGTGAGAAGGCTAAAAAGATGATGTCGACAATCGCCACACCAGTACCAATAGATGTTGAATGCTTAATCGACGGCGAAGATTATCATTATACAATTGGAAGAGAAACGTTTGACAAAATGAGTGCAGATATCTTAAGCAGGATTCGTGCCGTTCTCGAGGACGTATTAACAAATTCGGGTCTGACAGTTTCAGATATTTCATCCGTCGAAATCGTTGGTGGTGGAACTCGTGTTACTGCAGTTAAACAGCTTGTTAGAGATGTTTTTAATAAAGAGCCTAGTACTACATTAAATGCGGATGAAGCCGTTTCCCGAGGCTGTACACTCATGTGTGCTATTCTTAGTCCTTCATTCAGAGTTCGGCAAATTCAAATATCCGACATTCAACCATTTCCTATTACCATTTCGTGGAAAAGTCAAGAGAACGATGATACATCTAAGGAAGTATTCAATTCGAAAGACAATTTCCCATTAACTAAGATGATTCGTGTAAATAAGCCAATTAGGAATACGTTGGAAGTCGAAGCGAGATATACCTATCCTAATAATATTCCGTTCGGCGAGCCTCGAATAGGTATTGCCTCTACATTAGATGGAAATACTTATCACTTATGTATTTTCAAGGATTTTTTATTATCGAGGGCATAAAACCAGAATATAAAGACCTTACTAAATTGAGATTTCGTGCGCGGATTAATAGTGATGGCATTTTTGAAATGAAGCAAGCTCAAGTCTACGAACAATCTGAAAATGCGCCAAATGAAGAAAATCAACAATGTAAGAGTTAACAATCAAGTGTTCGTCTGAATATATTGTAATATGTCGTTTAGCTGCAAGTTCTGAACAGCAATCTACCGACGAACGTCGCCCAAATGTAAGCATTGTTGGTTATCATGTTTTGAGTGAATAATTGATAATTTTATACAATTAAAATAGGAGATAAACGCATTCTTACAATTTCTCTACTTAATCATAAATATATTTTTTTATTTATTTTAATTTTATTCCATTTATCCATGTTGATTGTTTATTTATTGTGTACTAATTATTGTGTAAATTGCAAACATTTGATTTTTAATTATAGTTTCTAATTCTAAATATATTTTCAACGGTCTATTACTTTTTTAAATAGATTTCCTGTCAATAATATGTGAAACATAAGGTTGTTATACTGATCTCTTCTATAATCCTAAATATGTGTCTGCAATCTAGTGTACGAAGATCGTCACGAACTAGTTGCAACACAATCTAACTACTAACATCATCCTGCGCCGACGTTAGTACTCAGTGGATCATCAAGGCGTAGGCACTGAGCACTTACGTTTCAACATGCTGTAATACTTGGATGGTCTATAGGCAATCCAGCCAATCGCTGAAAAATTGCACGAAACTCTTCTGCGAATTTATAGACTCCTCACCGGCCTAACAATTATCGAAATAAATTTCTAGAGCAGGTCATTAATCTGTGAAACGTAAGGATGCTATACTGCTCTATTATAAATCCTAAATATGTGTCTGCAATCTAGTGTACGAAGATCGTCACGGACTAGTTGCAACACGATCTAACTACTAACATCATCCTGCGCCGACGTTAGTACTTAGTGGATCATCAAGACGTAGGCACTGAGCACTTACGTTTCAACCAGATGTAATACTAAGATAATTCTAAGAATCTAAAAATTCAAATAATTTTAAGAATCGTTATGTTTTATAAATAGAAGGAAGTTATTCATTCAAACAGACAATTGTCGAATCACTCACTTGAAAGTTTATTTGTTGTTTTATTTGTTTCAGTTTAGCTAAAAATAATAAAAATTTTAAAAATTAGTATTGATAAGAATTAATAATATTTATTTAAAAATAACATTTATAGAAATTAAAGAATTAATTAGCTAGTTTTTTGCGCTATTAATAAATTTAAAGTTGAAAATATTTTAAAAATCTTTTTTGTCAATTGAATGTTAATCGCAAGTGACTTGTATCTAAGCTATAGTGATGTTATTGCTATAATTTAATAAAATTAGTTTTCCATTGATAGATATTTATATTTGATGTTATTGAGATTAATTGTGACACCCCATACATCCTAATTAATTATAAATTATATGATTCTTACATTTGTAGTGATGTCCATAAAATTATAATTTTATTTAAAAAGTTGAATTATGAAAACGAAAATTAATAGACATTTTGTCAAACAAAATTATTTTTGAGGAATTTTATTCTTTAAATATTTTCGGATAATGACCTTTAATTTTTCATTGAATTTTATATCTTAACAAAGCATAATGTATTTATATTGATTAATCATTTGTTTGCGAAATTCATTTATTTAAATAATTCCACATGATAATCTGTATTATTTATTTTCGTCTTATCTTAAATATATTTTTTGTTGTTAAAAATGATAGTTGCTTTATTTTGGCACTGTTCTAATTTTGTTATAAATTAAATTAATTAAATATAATTATTTAATCGATTAACACAGTTAATTATTTGTGTTAATACACGAAGAATTTGGAATATGTCGGTTTTGTGAAACATTTAGCCCGAAGCAGATGAAGCTGCTCCAACTCAGGATGGACAGGGCCCCGTCAACATTCCTATTGAAAAGGTATTTGAAATGTTTGTTCTGCTTTTGGAAACTTCTTTTGCAGAATGCCGATCGAAAATCATCTGATAAAGCACCAAAGAAGGTTGCAAAAGTTGCCCAGGCCACTTCAGTCGATCTTACAGTATCAACTAATGTCAGGCAGTTAACTAGAGATCAGCTTATTAGATTACAGGAAATCGAGGTAAATTTTAAGTGATAAAATCCATCAAGTGATAATTTTATTTTATTTTAGGTAGATATGCTTGATGTTGATAGACGCGAAAAGGAGAAAGCAGATAGTAGAAACGCAATTGAAGAATACATATATGATACGCGTGATAAAATCACTAGCACTTACAAGGAATATGCAACTAGTGAACACGTAAAATGCATTTTACAAGGTCTTGATGCTCAAGAAGATTGGCTCTTAAACACCGCGGACTCAAAGACCGATAAATCAGAGTTCGAACGTAGACTGAATAGCCTCAGGGTAATTTTTATTTAAATATAACTGTCAATCAGTTATGTCTATCACTTTAAAGTAATTAAAATGATTATCACTTAAAATGTTCATTCTGCTTAATGCTCGCAGACTCTCGATGATTTCTAGTGAGCGTTTTGCGTAAATTTAGCTTGGAAGTTTTAAATTTAGATTTTAATAATATTTTTAATTAGCAGTTTATGACAAGATTTCAAGAACATGCGACTTTGATTACTTTTTTAATTCGATTTCGATTCTAATTTATTGTTCAGACCGAATTCTAAAGCCTGAATATTTTAGGTGAATAATTTTTTCGTTGTATGTATTTGAAGTAATAAATATTATTTGTTATTAAGTTGTATATATGTTTAATCAATTGTTCTAATAAAATTTCACGAAGTTTATATTAAATTCCATTGTAAATTTTATAATTAATCTTTTATACAATGACATGTTCTAAATTATTTTAAATTTAATTTTTTTATTTAAAATTTCATTTCAATTTTTTAAAAATTTTTAAAAAATTACGACGAAGAATTTCACCTACTCTGATAGGCCTGATTTCAGGGTACTTGATTTGTATATTTTTTCGCTGTTGACGGATGCCTGTAAAGTATGTATGTAAATATATTGCTGGTATCGATTCTGGCGCAGTGTAAACTGCTAAACAAGCAATATGCCTGTTAGTTTTGCGGAATGTAATTTTAAAGCTGTTAGCATTTGCCTAAAAGCTGTCGCCGTTATATCGGACGAACCCTAATCTCCATGAGTCTTCAGTGATTTCTTGACTATCACGTATCCATCACTTTTCAATGTTGCAATGTGAAGTACGATTCGTTACTTTCAATGATATTATTTCTTTATCCTCGATGAGCTGTGTAGGCTGATTAAATTCTGTCAAGAATGCGAACAGATGTATATTCAATCATTAATGCTAAACGAATTGTGCCTTTATGCTTTTTTAAAGAATTGAAGCATTTCTAAAAACAAGGACAATCGAACATTTCTTATGCTTGTTAGTCATACATGATCTTTGTTTTCTCCCTTTAATTGCTTTATGTTGTAAACCACATTCCTCGTCAAAAGGTTTATGATACCCATTTTCCATATATCTATTCTCCTTTGAAGAACCATTGTTTAACTGTACCTATACTCGTCTTGATGGCATCAACTTCAATATTAAGTGCTTACTACCTCTTTAAGCGCTGATTGCTCTCGCGAACTAGGGTGAACGGCTGAATGCTTCAGTTAAGAATGTGATTAGCTGGTTACTACCATCGCAAATTGGAAACTTCAGATGATTTGCAACCAGCATATCATCAATCAACTTTGTTTAATCTGCAATCCGTGCTAGAAACTAAATATTACCCTTTGTTAATTAATGAAAAATTTACTGACTGCCTGCTTTGCGAATTCACGCGGTTATGCTATCCAAACTCTAAAGTACAACGTTGTGATGTATTATGGCGGTTACTCACATTGCAGATCACACCTGCTGTTTTATTCTCCCGTTATCCTTTATACAGAAGAGCATTGCACGTCAATACTGAACATTATGTCCTGACAAATATTCCAATATCTTTTGTTAGAAGTCAAATGTATTTGAATTGTATAGTTGTAAATTATCTAATCACTCTAGAAGACAGGCCTTTGGATGCAGTTAGAATTTATTTATAGCTTTTTAGCTGTACATAATCACTTGTTTTTAACATTTTAGTCATTTATTTTGGCTTTTTAAATTTGTATCTGGAATATTATCAAAGTAATCAAATATAGCGACTGGCCTCTTTAGCAACAAAATAATACTATGTATTATTAAGGCAAACGCGTGATGTTTTAAGTAATTTTATTCAATTCAAAATTTTGTATATTAGGTCTAGTAGCAGCAACAGTCAATATGTACATTTTAGAATAAATATTTGTTCGAAATAATTTAAAAATAAGTATTAACATTAACATTTGTATATCATAATATTAGTATTACATATTTTAATCCACTATTTTATACTATCCAATTTTTTGCAGTATAAAATAAAAAAATCAACCAAATTTATTAGCAAAATTTTTAAATGCCATTTAAACCATTAGGAAAGCTTGCCATTTTATGTATCGTAGAAATAGCTGTTGTATTTTAATCTTACATAAATAATTAGTGGAGAAGAAAGATTTCAAATATTAATTAGTAAAATCAAATATACAAATTATAATTCATTTGGACTTTTAAAGTTTTACCCTTTGTGCAATGATTTATAACAAATTATTGAGCACTTGAAACTGCTTAAGAAATTGTCTGATCCGGTTGCTAAGCGTTACCGCGAACACAATGAGCGTCCAAAGGCTTTAAAGAACTTTGATATAGCACTACATGACGTAATCAACACATATAATTTATGGTACAGCGGCGATGCGGCTTTGTCTCATCTCACAAAAGAAGACATGACCAAAGTACACAACTCTGTTCAGCAACAAAAACAATTTATTGACAATGTTTACGAATCAGTAAAGTCACTACCCTTACATAGTGACTCAAAATACTCCGTACAAGATATTGAAAATGCCAAAAACGTGAGTAAAATTTGATTTTTCTGTATACAGCTAAACGCTCGTAAAGCTTATTTCTAATTTGAATATTCAGTTATTTTGAATTGCATGGTAAGATAGATTTTAAAATCGAAAATTGTGTAGATAGAAATTTTTAAAATTAAAGAATTTAACAATTTCAGTTGTGGTTATGTTTGCCAATGATTGATAGATAAATGCATGTGGTACCTTCCATATATGTTAAATATCTCGATGTATAAGCAATTGCAGAAATTTGAGCTTTTTACTTTAAATAAAAGTATAATGCTTGGAAAATTAAGTTCTAGCATTTGTCTTTGAATCTGTTTTTGAATAAAAAATTCTAAAATTTTTCTATTGATTTTGTTACTTTGATTTTCATAATCAAAGTAACAAATTAAAGTTGTTAATTTGGGCGTCCAACGTTAATTAAAGTTGGACGCCCATCAACAAAGTGGAAATTTTCTTGTTAATTCTAGATCGACCACTTTAAATTTGCAATTCATTTTTGTAGTTAAATGTTCGATCGAGTATTCTTTAGACTTTTTATTATTTGGCTAATTGTAATTTATGGCACATAAGTCCCGTTATCAAGATTTTGTTTTACTATTCATATAACAACAGTATTAAAAGTATCGTTTGTCTCTAATAATGAACTTATAAAGTTAATATTAATAATTAAATAATTATAATTAATAATTATTATTAAATAATAATTAATAATTATTTAATAATTAACTAATAAATAATAAATTAAACATTTTCATTTACTAGTTAAATGATGATATCCGTAAAATTTAAAATATTAATTAATTTATAATAAAAATCTTTTAGAGTATGAAACTTTAACTTTTTACCTAGGTCTTATATATACATTGCTTAATTGAAACAATTTTCCGATTGAAAATTAATTTAATTAATCTAATTAATATTAATTAATTAGATCACTAATTAATTAATAATTAGTGATATTTTATCTTAATTTAAAACTAAGTTTTTTATCAATATGTAGCGAAAGTTTAGGATCTTAACTTTCTGAAAAATAAACTATCTGATTACAATGTGTTTGATAAAGATTTTTTTAATAACTTTTATTTTTTTTTGCTTTTTTAAATATTTACATATTCAATATTTTATGCAAGGGCCAGATAAATATACGTGCATGCCTTCCTTTTATCTTATATAAAATAGCGCGTAAATTAAGGAATTACAGTAAATATCGCTTCCAATGCAATTCGCAGTCACAGCTTTAATCACTGACACGATTTCATTCATCAATAGGGCTTATCTTTCTATTTTTTGAATTCACTTAATTCGAATTTACAGGTTGACTCATTTACTTTTATACCTCGTTAATGACAAGATCTTATCGCTTAACAGTAAGATCTAGTTGAATTTATAAAATTTAAAATTACAGGTATATTATTGTATAAAAATAATGTGATCTTTATATTATCCTGGATTAAGGTCCGGTGACAAATGTTGTCCATAAATATCTTAGATTGAATATATACAGTGTTTTTTGTCTTAAATGGCCAATGTTGCATTAAATATCGTCACTATTGCTTGATTATGGTTATCTTGCATTCAATATAGTCCCCATTGCATTGATGATGGTCTGGTCAAAAATTTCTCTATATGTCATCAACGGAAAGAATTTTAACATCTGTGAGATCTCAAGAACTCAAGTATTTCCTGAATTGAGATCACGTATTGTGATCATACGACTTTCAGATATTGTGTCTGAAAGTCGTGAATCAAAGTATAGTCTATCAAGCAACACCATTTTCTATAAATCCGTTATTTCGTTAGAAATCCTGGACCGTTGTTTACTCAACACATCCGTGCTCTACCATTATATATAGTGAGTATCTAGCAACAGTGCACTCGTTTCAGTGTTTTGTTTTAATCGTTGGGAGGGAGCTACAAAACGTTAAAATGTAGCTTATAGAAGGTATTTTTATGTTATATTTGATAATTTTTGTTAGTTTTGATAAATTTGATTTTATTGTTTTTAATCTATAAATTAAAGTAACGTTTGAAGTAACAATTAAAGTAACTATTATTTAAGCAGCAGTGCGTTTCGTTTTGAAATGCATTCGTAATTGAGTATTATTATTGCGTTTTGAGGAACTGCAACGAATTTGCCTTCCGATAATTAAAAAGGCCAAACCTGCACCTCCTGCGCCAAAACCACCAGCAACGCCACAGCCATCAGCCGCCACTAACGAGAACGCCAATCCTCAAAGTGGATGTTCACCCGCAACTGATTCAGAGTCAAGCGCCGAAGCCGACAGTCATCAATCATCTGATGCTTATGGCAAAGACGTTGAAATGAACGATCAGATATCAAATAACCCTTCTGTTGATGACACACCTGATGTTGAATAAACACAAGACTGGATAATTAAAAATTCATTTTACTCTTTATTCAATTTGTATTCTGCTATAATGTTATATGGATAATTCCTCGACGAGAAACCCAATGAAATACTTGACATATCTTTTCCTTAATTCTAAATATTAAGTGCATTATAAAGAATTATCGATCAAAGATTGATTTTTTGGGAAAGTTATTTTCATATTTTTGAATAATGATTCCGCTTTCCTTGTTACAGAGCAAGCAATTATAAATTTTATTTTTGGTACATTCAACATTTTATGTGGATTTGAACTGTAGCGATTGTAATTTTAGAAAGATTTTTATATAATTAGTCGAGGTATAGGGACCGTAACCTGATAATATATCAGTTCTTTCTGGTGATTTCTAATTCTTATTCTGATACATCGTACGTTATTTATAATATAATATTTTTATTATCTTATCTATTATTATCTATTTTTACGTTATAATATAATCGGTTATCGCTTTATGTAAATTGTGAAGGCTCCAAATTGTAAACATTTTATAAAATATTATATAATTATTTATTGTTTATAATTATTTATCTTTATTTTTAATTTATAAATAGCATAATTTTTTATATATTTATACTTATTTAGTATATTGAAATTGTTAATTATTTTAATAACGAAATTGATTATAAATATTTTGTATTTTTCATTTATATATAATTGTATAAAATTTATATAATTATATAATTATAAATTCTAATTATAAATTCTATTGTAATAGTGACATAATTAATTTCTTTGAATACAAAATATATTTTATTTAATATATTATATTTTACAAAATACTATAATTATAATTAAATTAATATTAATAAAATTAATATTATAATTAATATTTTTATCTTATAATAAACAATAAGATTAAAAGATTTATCTAATATTTTATAAATCAGTAAAAACTTGTGTAGGCTTTTACGACAAAATTGAATTATTTATCTATCTGAGCATTTATAAAATATTTCTTTTTTATAAATCTTAAATCAATAAATTATAGTTTTAAATTAACGACTTTAAAACATATTTTAATCTAAATATTAATTTTTAATTAAATATATTAATATGAAATCTCTTATAATATAAAATATATATAATATTAAGAAAAACTTTCTAAAAATCTTTAGATTTAAGAAATTTTAGATTTCTTAAATTTCTAAAAATCTTTAGATTTTAATCAATAAAATGCATAGTAAATGAGCCCGCTGATATATTTCATAGGCCAACCAAATATTTATCATATCTGTTTTGCTTTAACTAGTTGTTAGCTAATTAGTGAGACTACCTAATGATAAACATTATTGTAGAGCGGTACTATAATACTTTTTGAATGCATTAAGTTTAATTTCTTTGAATACAATTAATTAATTTCTTTGAATACAAAATATATTTTATTTAATATATTATATTTTACAAAATACTATAATTATAATTAAATTAATATTAATAAAATTAATATTATAATTAATATTTTTATCTTATAATAAACAATAAGATTAAAAGATTTATCTAATATTTTATAAATCAGTAAAAACTTGTGTAGGCTTTTACGACAAAATTGAATTATTTATCTATCTGAGCATTTACTGAAACATATTTTTGATGGCTTAAAAATAAATATAATTTGTATAAATTCCTATGTAATCATTTATTATTTATAATAGTTTATTTTTATTTTCAATTTCTATAAAATACGTAGACACAGTTATCCGATCTGATAATTGGAATCAAAACCAAGTTATGCATTTTCTATATAGTTATTTTTTATCAATTAAAATATATTTCAATTTTTTATCTAACCTGATATATGCTAATTTATTTTAATATAAAATCTTATATAATTATTTATTATTTATAATTATTTATCTGTATTTTAATTTATATATAGTATAAAATATGTACACTCAGTTATCTGATATGATATATTGATAATTAATATTTTGGTTTTATCATAAAAATATATAAAAATATAATTTTACATAAAATTAAATTAATTTTACATAAAAATTATATTTTATAAATTGTAATTTTACATAAAAATTATAATTTATAATTTTTATATAATTTTACCATCAAAGGTAAAATTAATTAGCCTCTTTGGAAATATTTTCAGTTGGCCAGGCTGTATAGAACTTGGACAACTGAAATTATTATTTCAGTTGTCCAAGTTTAAGTGGAAAATAATGTCTGAGCGTTAGCAATGGAAACTTTCTCAAGTGGACAAATGTTTAAATCTGGAAAATGTTTAGAAAACAATTGCTGCAATTCAACGTTTGGGCTATCTACAAGCCTTATCGATTGAAAACAAGCAGTTCATTATACGGTTGACAATAAGCACTGAGAATCTTCTAATAATTTACTATTAAACACTTTGCCGGTGTCTTTATATTAGAGTGTATATCAAACGCTTAGCATCAAATTTACGATATTCTTAAAAAATACTGCAACATTTTATTATAATAAAATCGGCAGTTTCCAAAATAAACCAGTAAAATACAAAATATGTTCTCTATATCATTATTTTTATTTCAAAAACCAATAAATATCTTTGTTATCAGATATAATGAGAACATTTCTAACACATACCTTAAAGGTATACATACGTATTCTTACCCGTCTTTTTAAAACAGGCAGTTTATTTTAATTAAAATTTTAAATTCGTTTTCCGTCTTTGTTAAAAAGTAATAAACTATTTCAATTTCATTTTTCTTAATAGAAACAGAATTGTTCTCCGTTTACCAGTCAATTCAGCGAATAATAGTAATAAAGGAAGTAAGAATCAGTTACTTTCGTAATTTGATTATCATCGCTATAATGGACCTATTCAAAATATCTGATTTTCAACTGTATCAATTACAATAACTGCTAATTTGTGTGAATACGGTCTGCTTATGTTCTGTCGCTTTAAGACACTGAAAAAGACAGTGAAACTACAATAATTAGTAGATACAAATTTAGAAAAGCTCGATACATTTGGAAACTTTTATTGAATCGCATTAAAAACATGCTAGTTACAGATAAGGATTTTATATCGATTCGGCAAAAAGAGAATAAAAATAGAAAACTATTCGATATTACATATCGAAGCAAAATCATTAAAGGCGATATGGAAATACAAAATGAAATTCTATTGCACAGTAAGTTGAGATAAAATGTAGTTGCTATAATTGATAAAATTTTAATTTAAAAATCTTTGGTAAAACATTACATACTCAAGGTAGCTTTAGTCGAAAAGCTACTGGTAATTTGAATGTAATAAAAAATAAAATGTTTGCCTTTTATATTCGTTTAATAAATATTATTGTTTTGCTTTCGTCCAAAAATCTTTGTAAATATGATCATTTAAGTATATGGGAGAAAAAAGAATTTTATTTATGTTTTTGAAATAAAACGCTTACCTTATTAAATACTTCAGAAAACACTTGCACAAGTTGACTGAGTTGATTGAGTTTTTATATCACGATGTCAGGAAAGATTCTATCAACATAATCGCAAATAAATCAAATGTCAGTAAACAAATCCAGCAGAAATCAAAACTATTTTGTTCTGGAAGAATGGGAGTGGCCTTCCGTTTCAATTCGAATATTAATCAAATTACAGTCAAAATTATTGCAATTTAACGTGAAAAGGACGTGACAGTCAAAGGTTTTATAAATATTGGTAGATAATTTCGAGTAATAGAAGTTATTAAATCCGAAGCATAAATGTGCTATAACTGGAAACTATATTTATTCCATTAATGCAATTACGTTTTTAAACTTAATGCATTCAAAAAGTATTATAGTACCGCTCTACAATAATGTTTATCATTAGGTAGTCTCACTAATTAGCTAACAACTAGTTAAAGCAAAACAGATATGATAAATATTTGGTTGGCCTATGAAATATATCAGCGGGCTCATTTACTATGCATTTTATTGATTAAAATCTAAAGATTTTTAGAAATTTAAGAAATCTAAAATTTCTTAAATCTAAAGATTTTTAGAAAGTTTTTCTTAATATTATATATATTTTATATTATAAGAGATTTCATATTAATATATTTAATTAAAAATTAATATTTAGATTAAAATATGTTTTAAAGTCGTTAATTTAAAACTATAATTTATTGATTTAAGATTTATAAAAAAGAAATATTTATATCAAACAATATATAAATAATTCAATTTTGTCGTAAAAGCCTACACAAGTTTTTACTGATTTATAAAATATTAGATAAATCTTTTAATCTTATTGTTTATTATAAGATAAAAATATTAATTATAATATTAATTTTATTAATATTAATTTAATTATAATTATAGTATTTTGTAAAATATAATATATTAAATAAAA
This sequence comes from Pomphorhynchus laevis, assembly GCA_012934845.2. Lineage (NCBI taxonomy): Eukaryota > Metazoa > Acanthocephala > Palaeacanthocephala > Echinorhynchida > Pomphorhynchidae > Pomphorhynchus > Pomphorhynchus laevis. Next base: position 78,239 of record WNNJ02001453.1, on the reverse strand, counting down.
TATATTTTGTATTCAAAGAAATTAATTATGTCACTATTACAATAGAATTTATAATTAGAATTTATAATTATATAATTATATAAATTTTATACAATTATATATAAATGAAAAATACAAAATATTTATAATCAATTTCGTTATTAAAATAATTAACAATTTCAATATACTAAATAAGTATAAATATATAAAAAATTTATGCTATTTATAAATTAAAAATAAAGATAAATAATTATAAATAATAAATAATTATATAATATTTTATAATTTATATTTATGTAACGATAAAATTTATTATTGAAATTTAAAATAAAAATCAATTTTTATGAATTGACTAATAAATAACAGAGGAACTGCTATGCTGTCAGGTTTCGGATCCTATTGTTCCAATATAAATTTAAAAATGTACATTTTTTAAATTTACATTTAAAAATGTAAATTTTAGCAATCCACTTTTCTTTACTTGCACTAAGGTTTCATACATTCACTGCAGGTAGAACGGCATCGATTCTACGATGTATCCAGTTAGTTAAATCACTCTAAATATAGAATAGCTGTACTTTTACATCTGATTAATAACATTAATCAGATCAGCTAATTGAATCTAATATGCATTTATTATAAATTAAAAATAAAGATAAATAATTATAAATGATAAATAATTATTTAAGATTTTATACAATTTATATATTGTTAAAATTTATAATTAAAATTTAAAATAAAAGTTAATTATTATGAATTTACTAATAAATAACAAACGATGTATCAAAATAAACAGAGCAGGAGAAACTGCTATGTTATCAGGTTTCGGACCCTATACCTCGACTAATTAAATATATATTTATATAAAGATAACATTTATAGTAAAAATTTATAATTAAAATTTAAAATAAAAGTTTATTTTTATGAATTGTCTAATAAATTACAAACGATGTATCAGAATAAAGAATAGAGATCATCGGGAGAAACTGCTATGTTATCAGGTTTCGGACCCAATTCCATAATAAATATAATAAAATATTTAAAACGATAAATAAAATACATAGCACAACTTATTTTATTTATTAAATAAAACAAATCAAACGATATAATCTATTAGTAAGATAAAATATAAAATTTTTATGAATTCACTAATAAATAACAAGAAAATTCTATCTATTAAGTTGTTCTATCAATAATGCAAGGTTTCAGTATTTCTAACAGTGGTCATATTATCAAGAAAACAAAGTTCACAGGTTAATAATAACTTGTCAGTAGATCAAATCAGATCAGATAACTAAGTCTACCTATTTTATACTATATACAAATCAAGGGGTAGAAAATAAACTACGTATTTTTTAAATATGTTAAAAATGTCATATTTTAAGCTTTTTTAAAAGTATCGTCGGAATTAAATTAAAATACCAGATCAGCCAAATAAATGATGCAAAATAAAAATTAAACAATTAAAAAATTAATAATTAAAAAATAATAAATAATTGCTATATAAATTACTTCATCATTTAAGAACTCTTTCCTAAGATATTTATGATTAGCGTATTTGTTAATACACAACAATTGGAGCATTTAATATTATATATTCAAATAACATAATTATATAAATAAAATTAAAGAATAAACAATTATTTGTTAATAATAAGCAACGGGTCATTGTACTTTAAAGTATCTAACCGGCAATGACAAATAATAACACATTCAGCTTTAACCTATTTAAAAAAGTTATAATATCGCAAATAATTTCAACCTTTTATAACTTGTTTTATATCTAGCATTTAGAATATCGATTTATTTTTTCTCGAATTACAATCCCAAATTATTCAATTTCGATATCATTTCGGGAACTCATGAGATAATAGCTTTCAATTAAATCAGCTAACTGAGTCTACGTATTTAATGTAATTGTAAAATAAACAAAACTAATAGTGCTAAATCAAAATTTAATAATTAAATAATAAAATTAATAATTGTTTTTAGATTTTCTATAATTTAAATCAAGTTAAAAAAATTTAAAATAAACGTCATTTTTATGAATTGACTAATAAATAACAGACGTTGTATCAGAATAAGAATTAGAGGTCATCAGGAGGAACTGCTATGCTATCAGGTTTCGGCCCCTAACTCCTCTACCCAACATAGCAGCGGGGCCAAATACATGCTAATGATGTATTTCCTCTGAAATAACTATCTAGTATCTTATTCTAATGCAAAGTATATTATTTATTATCCATCCATAAATATTTGCCACTTAAGAGTTTAAATTTATTCTTTATATTATTGTGTTGATTTATATATTTTACTATTTTCTGCTTGATGTTATTTTTATAGTAACCTAGTTTAAAATATGTATCTATTAAATTATTTAAATGATTTTGAAGAAAGCCAATATCATTACATATTGTTGCAATTCTTAAAATTTCATTATTTAATGTATTATATTTTATATTATATGGTATGCATGAATGCTCATGCAAAAATATGTTTCTTGTAAATTTAAATATGTCATCTTTACGATATAAATTAATAGTAGTTTTAGTTAATGTTAATTTAATGTTCATATCTAGATATACACCTTCTTTATCATTAATATTGGTTTTGTTAAGAATAAGGCTTTCTGGATAAATGTGCTCACTAATTGAATAAAAATTATTAGAATTAAATACACATATATCATCAATGTATCGAAACATATATTTCATATATTTATATTGTTTAGATTTAATTTTTACACAGTTATGAACAAATTCATATTCTATAAAGCTTAAAGACAAGTCAGCTATAATTGGGCTACTATTACCACCCATTTGAACACATTTTACTTGTCTAAATAAAGATGTCCCTACTTTTAAATAATTTTGATTGATCAAAATATTTAAGGATTCTATTAATTCAATTTTATCCATATATTTATATTTATTTGATGGTTTAATTTTTGTTAGTTAAGCGTTATAATTATTATAACATATATATGTATATCTTTTTCCGAATATAAGGTTAATTAATTTTACTAACGCTTCTTTAATATCTACTAAATCTAGATTTGTATAAAGCGTACTAAAATCGTATGTATTTATATTTTGAAAATTTTTTCCTTTTGTCTGTTTTAAAAATTCTTTTGTATAATTAATACTGAAATAGTGTTTTATACCAGTATTACTTTCGATCACCATGCAATATTTTTTAAAGTGTGCTTTAATTACTTTAAGTATTTTATTCATATAGACATAAAGTGGTTTTAATGTACATTTAAACGCACTACATATGAACCTAGGTTTTATTGGATTTTTATGTAATTTTGGATTCCAATATAATATGGGTATAGTTTTATTATCTAATTCAACCTTTATACCCTTTTTATCCATTATAGAACAGTGACTTGTAATAATTGTTTCTAAACTCAACTCACTACGTTCATATGTTGGATTTACATTTAAATCATTAGAATTAACCTTTTTCATTAGTATATCATAATAAAGCTTTTTGCATATGAAGACAAAGTTATTACTAGCTTTATCAATAGTTGTTATTATATAGTTATCCTTTAATTTAGTAAGTTCTTTATACATATCTTTATTAATTTTATCTTTCCTTTTATAATTGTTTGTTATTTTCATTTTATTTTTAATTTTATCAAATATATAATCTTTCCAAATGTTAATATTAGATATATTCGAGCTTTCACTATTAATCAGCTTACTAAAGTAATCATTTAAGTTATTATATAACGAATTGTATATTTTATTTTTGTCGTTATTATTATTTAATCTATATTTATACCCTTTTGATAGCAGCTTTCTTAATTCACAATTTTCAATTAATTCTAGATTATGGGTACATATATGTTCATTTATTTTATCAAAACTAAGACTTTTACAATTGCATTCTGTTTCCATTATGTTTCTAATATTATCGTTACATATTAATTTTAATTCTTTATTATAATTACAAATTTTTCGTCCTAATGGTGGTAGGAGTTTATACCTTATTTTAGGAATATATTTACTTAAATCTGACCCTATTATTTCTTTACTTTTAGAATTATTTAAAAGTCCGGCTATATTTATGTTATCTATACATTTATTAATGAAGTTTATGGTTAATGTATATTTTCTATTGTTATTATTTACATTTATTGTATGATTATAGTATTTTGTATTACAATAACTGTCTATTATACAACTTAGCCTATCATAGTCGTTAATTAATTTTTGATTTATTGAAAAATGATATCTTTAGAAAAACTTCTTATATTTACATAAAGATCTTTTAGCTTATTATCACTTAAAAGTTGTTTTAACATTTCTAATTGTTCATTTATATACATATCTTTTTTAATATTTTTAACTCTATTTTTCCTATTCCTTTTATCACCATGACTTCTTGGTTTGCGTTTAACCGGATTATTATAATATAGTTGTTTATTATGTATTATACTACTTCTGCCAATTCCTTGTACCACGTCATTCAATCCTAATGGGTACATGGAATTAAGCGTTGTAATCCATAAGTCTTCTTTTTCTAATAGTTTTTGATTTAATATTGAAATGTTTTCTTCGATAATATGTTCTAAAATAAATAATTTACAGTTTTTAATATCATGTCCTATTAATCTCATATGTTTATGAAATATAGTTTGACTATTATGCTGTATATTATATATGTGTTGCCTAAACCTAGTTTTTAACATTTGATGTTTTTCCTATATATTGCAATCCACATGTGCATTGTATTAGATACACTACACCTGCGGTATTGCAGTTACAATTATTATTAATATTTAATGAAAAACATTTGTTTGTCGTATTACTTACGATACAATTATTATTATTTATAACATCACAAACTATACATTTTTTCTGTTACATTTAAAAGATCTAAAATTTAAATCATTAGTACTTACGTATTTTTCCAATATTGTTAAGTACATGTAACTTTTAAGTCATGATTTTTAACGTTGCTTTTTCGGTGTCGCCACCTAGTTTAGTTGACTCAGACTAAACTTACAACGGGCCATCCAGCAGCATCTGACAGGGGGCTGCCCTGCTTAAGGCGGTTGCAGGCTGGAACAAGATCTATAAAGATCTACCACCTTCACTCCACGCGCTACGCGACCTAGCTATTGGCCATTACCTGGTCTCTTAAACGTGATCACGTGAAGCAGTTTACATTTTAAAGTGTAAACACCTTGGGATGCAAACTTCTCCCTTTTTTAAGAATTAATAATTCATGCTTGTTTGAAAATAAGAAAAAATAATAGTAAAGTCGTAACCAATAATACATAGTTTCAGTATTTCTGACAGAGGTCATATTACCGGGAAAACAAAGTCCACAGGTCAATAATAACATGTCAGTAGAACAAATTAAATCAGCTAACTGAGTCTACGTATTGTTATATAATTATAAAATAAACAAAACATAATAATGCTAAATCAAAATTTAATAATTAAATAATAAAATTAATAATTGTTTTTAGATTTTCTATAATTTAAATCAAGTTAAAAATAAAAATAAAAAATAAAAAATAAAATTTAAAATAAACGTCATTTTTATGAATTGACTAATAAATAACAGACGTTGTATCAGAATAAGAATTAGAGGTCATCAGGAGGAACTGCTATGCTATCAGGTTTCGGCCCCTAACTCCTCTACCCAACATAGCAGTTGAAATTAATTGCAATTTAAAATTGCAATTATCACTTTATTTTTAGATTTTATTAATTTCTGTTATTTTAATAAAAGTGTCAAGAGAAGAAAAAGAAATAATTTTATTTACAAATGTTTATTTTTAGAAAATAAAGAACAATAGATTACATTTAATTTAAAAATAAATTTTACAATTGAATATTAAATTAATTTTTAAAATCGTAGTCTTAAATTTATATTCAAAATAAATTTTCAATTAAAATATTAATAAGATATCGCTAACAGCAAATTTCGCACCCTTTAGTAAATTTAGATCCGTTTTTACATTATTTCTCTATTTTGTGTAACAAAATAGAGAAATATAACGATGCGCATAACCATCAAAATTACTCGTTATTTAATGTAGAAAATTTTTCAATGTGAAAAATTCATTTTATGTAAATTTACAATTAATATTTACAGTATTGATTTACAATTGCAATGTGATATAAGAATTGTGTTTTTATAGTTATTCTATATAAACATAACAATTTTGATTCTTTTAAATTAATAGCATGTGTCGAACAGACGATTGCAATAAGGAAATAATATGGTGTCGAGTAATTTGTTCGATTATAAGTAGACTCTATAATTAATCATTCTTAAGAGGGAACATTAAATTGAAACGCATAAAACCAATTTTTGAATTCTGAAACTCGAAAATATTCACATCTGTTAATCTAAATTAAGTGATATGATATCTATTTCATAATTTAAAAGTAGATGTAATGTTCTAAGCACATTTTGGACACTGTCTGCTATAGGTTACATTGTTGACGTAGTTTGTATATAAGGTATTCTTTTGGGGATTAAAATGGAGTCAATTCATTCTAATGTTCTAAGTAAATATAATGCCTAGATATGTGTCTCGGATGTTTTCATCACGGACACTAGCTTAAGTGCAATGGAAAAATGATATAACCGAAAATCAATATATTTGCAAAACAAAGTTGTATCCGATATAAAATTCAGTCTTTAACATGATTTTAAGAATTGGATACAGCAGTTTTTAAATAATTTTAACTGTATACAGTTCTTAATAATTTATATTTACACTTTATAATTTCAGTTACTACGATTGTTTAGTAAATAAATGTGATATGATAATATGCTCAAAGATTATACATTATGCTCAATGTGACACGTAATCAATATTAATATTATTAATAGTAATATTAATAATAATTAATATTAATAATTAATTTTAAGTATTAATGTGATTAAATAAAAAATAGAAGTTAGAATTATTCGAAGCGAATTTGTTGTGTCGAAATAGTAAAATTATATGACTATTTTCAAGTTATTAAGTTCTTATAAATTTATAAATTGTATACAGTAGAACAGAAAAGAGAAATTGAAATATTCAAAGTTTTCTAAATTTTCAGAGTTTTCTAAACTTTCAAACAAAAAATCAAAATTTCTATAATTTGTAATTTCATATTTATATTTTAAACAATTATAAATTTTACATAAAATAAAGAGGCGAAAAATATAAAACGAATCAAATAATCGAAAATGCAATCGATCATATGATTTTATTATATAAATTAGAAAGAATCATTTATACATATTACGAAAAAATATGATTATCAAAGCACTTTTTGATCATTGCTGCGAATCAAAGTAGAATTTATCAATGTTTAAGTCAGATTTCAAGTAAAATAATTTTGTATCTGATCTTTCTTTATATTTTGTATTTGCTACTTTATACTTTCGAACTAAAAATACTCTTTATTGAAACAATTTGTAGATTGCTCGTACGGTGCATAAAAACTTTATTTATTATAGTTTCTTCACTAAAAGTCAATGTTTAATGGCACCTAAATAAAATTTCAAGATAGAAATATCACAAATTATACAGAAGAAATAGCAACTTTTTTGAATTTTACAAAAAAATTCAAATCAATTATTCGATTATTTATTTAAAACGATGACTTTATTATGTTTATTTTATAGTTTCACTTCATACTGTAGGTTCTATAATTAGATTCAATTTGTTATTCAATCTAATTTGTTATTCTAATTTTGTTATTCGTACAAAATTCAACACGCAGTATATTTGTTTATAACTAAATAATATTAGTTTACACTCAATAATTGACTTGTTTAATAATTAATATCGATCACAAAAATATTTATTATGAAAATGTCGATTATTGACTTGGTCAGTTTATAAAATCTGTTATTTTTGTTGTTTTAATTGCTGCTTTTGGAAATATTTAATTTTAAATATTTTAATTCTAAAATATTTAATTTTAGACTCAATGTCTTCGACCGAAGACATCGAGTTTGGAACGCGGCGCTCGCAAACATTTTATTTATTTAATAATGAATAATATTTCATAAAACTTATATCCACTTAAAATTTAAAATAAAAGTCAATTTTTATGAATTGACTAATAAATAACAGACGATGCATCAAAATAAGGATTAGCGGTCATCATCAAAATACAAAATAATTTTTAGGTTAAATTTATGGATCTAAACGAATTATATTTGTGCTTTTTTAAAATAGGGATTTTAGGATAGCAGCTAAGGCATTTGAAAGCTTTTGTAGTGATAGTACAATTTTTCCAAGACCAATTCAACTAACTGTGAGCTTATCTCCGCAAAATGAAAGATTATACGTATTTTGAACAAACGTGATCGTGATGAATTAGCAAGGCACCACAATGCTCAACATGTCTATTACAATAAAATTGTTGTACCAATTACTATCGAATAATGGGCTCAAATAGTATTCTTACCTACCTGCTTTAATAAAATTATTTCAATAAATAATTGTTGACGATAAAATGCAGTAAAGATCATCGATTTACTCCCTTAAAACTTGTATGCATCTGTTGGTTTTATTACAAACTTTAAAATAATTGTATACATCTGTTGATTTTAACACAAACCGTCATTATTTATCAAAACGTATTATAAATTTAACTGTGACATATTTAATATTTTGTTATCTAAATATTTTAATTTTAAGCTATTATTTAATTTATAAAACGTGCTCAAACGATATTGAATATTTTTAGATTTAAAAAATCACGAGAATTTATTAATTCGTGGTTGTTTTATTAAGTTTTCAAATGTTTTCTTAATTAATTCACATTTTGAAGCACTACTAGTCCAACGCTCGCTTAAATAGTGTTTACGATCATATTAAAAGATTCATTAAAATTAATATAATTAGTTAATAAATATTGAGCTAAAATTAAAATATTGCTCTTATTAAATAATAATATTAAATCTGCTCTAATGGCTTTAAATTTTTGACACTAACGCAATATATTCAACAGAGTCAGATAGTTAGGTTTGACAGAGTTGACAAGTGTGCCCGGTAGGCAAATTATTCATATGGAAAATATCAAGATTAAACAAGAATTAATTTTTATTCTGCTATTTGCTACAGCTAGCTAGCATCGCCGATAGAAAAATTCCGTTTTTTATCAGACATTGTAGTTAGCAAAATATAAAAATGCATCCTATTTTATCTTATTACGTTCCATAACTTATGTAATGATATCAGAATCAATTACTTCTGAATATGTCATATTTTTAAAACATGCCTTTGAAAATGTGTAGTTTAACTGAGAAATATGAATATAAAATATAAAATAATTACAGTATTTTTGAAAATTCTTCTACTTTCTGTGTTTATCTATAAAATTAAAGGAGCAAGCAAATTTTAATATAAAAGATAATTGTTCATTACTAATGTCTAAAAGTCGCTGGTTTCATTTTCGTGTGATTGTTCTAAGTAGCTTGCAGAACCATAACATGAAGATTAAAGCGGTAACTGTTGAATATTATCTGTTAGCAATTATCTTTTTTAAATTTTAATTTTTAATTTTTTTAAATGACAGTATTGTTACTATCATATGCATCTCTAAACGTATTTCAGTTGCTTGGCACAATTAGTCAAACTGATCAATCAATAGTTATGGCATGATTTTGAATGACAGGTTTAAGAACGAACAGTAAAGCAATATTGTCACATTCGAAAGACAAATAATAAATAGCTTTCAATAAGGTGTACCAAAATTTCAATAGCATTGGGATTTAAATTGATGCGAATTTTGCAACCCTCAGATCACGTGATAACACGTTTTCGTTGAAACAAATATCAGAGGAGTAATGTTACCATTTCTACATAGCATGTCGATAAAATTAATAATATAAATTTTCTTAGTAAAAAAGCTATTAATCTATTTATATATATAGAGAGAGCAAATTTTCTGTTGCAAAGAACACATTTATACCGTGACCAATACGGGAGCAGATTTCTGTATATCATCGAAGATTATCATATATCATAGTTTGTTAATGAAAGGGATAAGCATGTTTTTGAGTATTAGGTGATGTGATTAGCAACAGAATAAGGACACAATGATACTTGCATAATGCTGTATTTTATACAAAATAAAAATTGTATATAAAGCAAATCCAACACTTTGCATTTAATATATATAGTCCCTCACACACTTTGCATCCGGACGAATCTCGGTAACTTTTATAGATAAAAATCTATGTTTGTAGCTGTTTTAAAAATGTGTGTTATGTCGCTTATAATCTGAATTTTTGAATTATGAAACAGCTAATAAGTGGAATTGTTTGGTACAATTTCACTTATTTTTCACTAAATCGTTTATTCATTTTGTTTTGACGAAATAGGTTTTAAATAATTCAGATCAGTTAAATGCCTACGCATTTTATACAGTAAATGAATTAAAAGATAGAAAAATCTTGAAATTTTCTAAAATTCGGATTTTTAATCCCTTATGATTTTTTTTGCAACTCAGTATATTTATACTTTGTTGTGGAAAATATCTTTTATAATGCATATGAATATTGTATAAACCTGCTCCTAAAACAACAAGGCAGAAGGGCCAAATACATGCTAATGATATATTTCCTTTTGTGTATTTTGATTATCTAGCGTAATTCAAGGTAGTTCAATTATTTAAATTATTCGATATAAATAATTCTATACATATTTTATATTCATAATAACACAACTGCAATTTTAAACACAGTAAAACTACATATACACTAACTAATTGACTTGGTCTTTTGTTTGATTTGAATGGTTTAACTGTTTGCACGTGCCTGAATAAACTTCAATTATAAATCAGCTTTTACAAAATCATTCAGCGCAAAATCATTTTGTGAATTCAATCAGCTCGAATAAACTCGAATTGAAATTGAACCGGTATTCTGTCTGATTTCAAATCGATGCGATTATCGATTTTATAAAATACATGAAAACTATGAAATAATTAAATCTGCAAGAGATTGGTCACAATTTTTTTAAGTTGCAAATCTAGTAGAAATTTTGAAAACGATAAGTATCTAAGGTAAACTTTGTATTTAGCAAATTGAGTATATGCAAAGTATTTTATCCCTTAATTGTAATGAAGTAAGCTTTGACACTAATTCTATTTGATGTTCGAAGCTTCCTTAAAAAAAATTTTATTTGCATTTATTTATTTTGTACATTTTTGGTATCAAAACAAGTTATCGAATTACTCACCTTGGTAAATAAAGTACAATTCCTTTCGAATGTGAATAAACAATTATTTGTTAATAATAAGCTACGGGTCATCGTACTTTAAAATTTCTAACCGACAATGACAAAAAATAACACTTTCAGCTTTAAACTATTTGAAAACGTTATAACATCGCAAATTATTTCAACTTTATATAACTTGTTTGATTTGCTTACTGCTTTAATTTTTATATCTAGCATTTGAATATAGATTTATTTTTTCTCGAATTACAATCCCAAATTATTCAATTTCGATATCATTTCGGGAACTCATGAGATAATAAATAGCTTTCAATATTAGCAAAACTAATTGAAAACAATAAACTACTTTCTAAACAAAACTTGATTTTAGTTCTAATTTATCGAGTACTGAATGATTTCTTTACACAAATATATCAAGATGGAATTGACTTTATGTTCAAATAAAAACAACATTTTATAGGATTTATGTGATTTATAAGATTAACGTATTTATTAATACACAATAATTGGAATTGAAAACGATCACAATAAAAATATATCGTTGAATATATGTAAGAATCGGTATCGATTGTTATGTTGATTTCCAACTAACATATCACATTTGTACAAAATAAATTACGAGATCGAAGTCAGGATAATAGATAAGGAACTCACAACAGCTGATAAGACTATTGTATTTGTGGAATTTTGATGTTTTTTATTTGTACAAATGATTTTTGCTCCAGGATAATAGGTCCCAGTAGGCTTTTTAAAGCACCTGTATTATAAAAACACCAACTAAATTAGATATGAGGAGTAAATCTGATTAATAAGATCAGCTAATCGAGTCTACGTATTTTATATTATTTATAAATTAAAAATAGTGCTAAATAAAATTTAAATAATCAATAATTGTTATATGAGATTTTATTTGATTTATATTTTAATCTTGATTTTCAAATGCTGGGGATGCGTGCCCATTAGAATTGTAATATAATAATAACTTAAATAAAAAAATTTTATTTAATTTATATCAAGTTAAGATTAAAAATTGCAATTTAAAATTGCAATGTAAAATACAATTATCACTTTATTTTTAGATTTTATTAATTTCTGTTATTTTATGTGAGTAAAATAATATTTTTTTATTTTATTTTTTGTGAGTAACATCAGTTACTTATAACGGTATTTATTAATCAAATCAACTAACTGAGTCTACGTATTTAATATAATTATAAAATAAACAAAACATTATAATGCTAAATCAAAATTTAATAATTAAATAATAAAATGAATAATTGTTCTAAGATTATATTTAATTTAAATCAAGTTAAGATTAAAAATTGCAATTTAATTCAAAAGTTAATTTATGAATTGGCTAATAAATAACAGACAATGTATCAGAATAAAGATCAGAGGTCATCAGGAATAACTTCTTTGTTATCAGGTTTCGCCACGTATTCCTTGACACAAGACAGCAGCAAAGCCAAATGCATGGTAATAATGTGCTAATGACGTATTTCCTCTGATGAAATTTGATTATATAGTATCTTATTCTAATACAAAGTATATTATCTATTATCCATGCATAAAAATTTCCACATAAGAGTTTATTTTTTTTGTATAATATTTTGTTGATTATTTATATTTAACTAATCCTTGTTTGATTATATTTTTATAGCATTTAAGTTTGAAATACGTATCTAATAATATGTTAATATGTTAATTCTTTTTCTGCAGCGTTTGTTCGCTTCGTTACAGCGTCCGTCTAGAACGTGGCCGTACCACGTTTTAAGTTTATCGTCAACCCTCCTCCTTTTTCACCGCGGGCTTGGGACCGGCCACGGCGGAGTTATGTTAATATGTTAATTAATATTTTAATTTCATCTACATATCTAAGTATATACCTTTATCATTAATATTGGTTTTCCTAATAATAAGACTACCTGGATAAATTTGTTCGCTTATTGAGTAAAAAATATTAGAGTTAAATACACGTATATCGAAACATATATTTCATATCTTTATACAATTTAGATTTATTTTGTTAAACAGTTATGAACAAATTCAAATTCTATAAAGCTTAAAAATAAGTCAGCTATAATTGTGCTACTATTACCAGCCCTTGTAACACATTTTATTTGTCTAAATGCGTCTTAACTTTTTTATAATTTTGATGTATCAAAATATTTGAGGCTTCTATTAATTTAATTTTATCCATATATTTATTTTTGATGGTTGAATATTTGTGTGATAGTCGTTATAGCTATTAGGCGTTATAGTTATTATAGCATATATATTTTTCCGAATATAATGTTAATTAATTTTTATAACGTTGAGCTTATATTCCTAAAGCCTCTAATATCTGCTAAATCTAAATTTAACTAAAGCGCACTAAAATCAAAAGTATTTATGTTTTTAAAATTTAGTTTGTGTTCCAAAATTCTTATGTGGAATTCAGATTAAAATAGTGTTTAATCCAGAATTATTTTCGATTACTTTACATTATTTCTAAAGTTTTAATTACTTTAAGTATTTTATTCATGTAAACAGAAAGGGGTTTTAATGTACATTTAAAAGCATTACCTATGAAATAGTGTTTGATCCAGATTTTATTTCGATAACCCTACAATATTTTTAAAGTGTGTTTTAATCATTTTAAGTATTTTATTTATACGGGTTTGAATGTACATTCTAAAGATTTGATTACTAAGAGCTACTTATTAAAAGCTTTGATTATTAAAAGCGTATTTAAAGTTTTGATTAGGTTTCAATTAATTATTATAATTTTATATTATTTAAATTTTTCGATTCATGTTTTCTCATTGTTTAAAGATTTTGTTTTGGCTTAGATTAAATTATAATTAATTATTCTAATATTACATCATTTTAATTTTTAAGATAAGATAAGATAAGGATTTTCTTAAACAAAACTTGTAAAAAACGTGTTACACAGAAGAAAACATGCAAGAAAACAAAAATAATATCAATTCGTTAATCATTCCATCTTCTATTTATTCTACGGCCTCAGGTCCAGCGGGATCTGAGCCCTCCAGCTAATCCAACACGCCGCTCTTCGACTGAACCACCCGGGGTCTATCACCCCCCGAAGAATCCAATCTAGGCGGACTATGCGCATAATCGCGAGATGAGGAGCTTGAGAAACCTTAGTCTTTGCTCTGGAGGACGTCCTCTCGAAAAGAAGACTAATTCCGAGATAGCCCAAGTACCCCAGAGGCGCACTTGGGTTTTCCCATTCAACGACATATGCTGAGCCCGTTTCAGGGCCCACCTAGCTTTCTTCCGGATACGTTTAAGTCTATCCAGGTCAGCTTTCGCCGACCAGTTCACCGTAACAGTGAACCCCAGGTATTTTACTGGACTTGTGAAGGTAGGGAGTGGTTGATTAGTCAATATAGAAGATAGAGCTGAGAGTGCTAGTCTCTTTAATTTTTTCTTTGTCGCAGGGGTGCCATGAAAGACAACTACCTGCGATTTGGATGAATTTAAAATAAGATTGGATAGGGTCAGCTGGTCTGTTAATCTTAAAAAGAAACGGCTGATGTCCGAAGCGACATCTTTGCACCTGCGTCCAGAGAACAGGGCCGTGGTATCATCAGCGTATACCACTAGATGTTGATCACGTTTAAAATTCTTGAATAGTACAATGGAGGCAGCAAGAAATAAGATAGGAGAAAGTGGCGATCCTTGGGGCACACCTGTAATAGGGTAGAACTGACACGCATCAGGGAAAACATCAAGGAAAACAGCCACAGCTAGTTGATGGCTATTATCCCTACAAAACTGATGCACTTCACCTATTGCTGAATGAACCGAGCGTCCCTTGACAAACCCGTGAAAACTCGGTGGGATCAAATTACGCCTACTTAAATGGTCGCGGATTCTACGTGCAAGCGCTTTTTCGTAGATGGAGATGAGGGAGTTTTGAATCGAAATGGGACGCAGATCTTTGGGACATGAAACCGGACTATGCTTTGGTAAGAAAATTCTACGACTAATATTGATGCCGGCTACATCGGATGGTGAGGCTAAAAGCATTGTGACGGCCACTTCTCTTCTTTGATTGGCTGTCAAAAGCTGACAGACTCGAGAAGATAGTGGAGCGACGGATTTAGAGGTGCCCGGAAGTGGCCCCCAGGAGTTAAGGATATCTGTAACAGATAAGTCCCTGCTCCTGAAGTCACCCCAAGGCGGGATTGGTTGGGGAGATTGAGTGGCTCCATAATTATGTAGGGATAGTGACTCCTTCAAAACATTATCAAGGCCTATACTACTAATCCAACCCAAAGCTCTATCCTTCCAACATACAAACTTCTCCTTCTTGAATATCTTCCAGAAGGAAGACTGAGAAGGGTTAAGGTGAGCGATGTTCGCCTTATCCCTGCTCAGCTGGAACCTATATCTAGTGATCCAGTATTCATTCGAGATGGCCTGCCTGGCGGAAACAGAGACATTGGGAAGACGTAGCATTTAGCCAAAACCTTGAGTTTTGTTGGAGTGGGATTGTAAATATGACCTTTATGGGTAGTCGAAAGAAACGCGGTGGCTTGCGAGGAGAGGAAGGAATTAAATTCGGTCAAATGACGAATTAAACCATGACGAATTAATTAATGACGAATTAATTCTCATGACGAATTAGGTCATGAGAGATGGTCTGTTTTTGGCGCGACTGCTCAGTACAAATGGGTTTCAACAACCACATCTTATGAAGCAGTAATATGTCGAGGAGAGAATTAGTTGTTGAGCAATGAAAAGTTGGGGACGGTGGTTTGTGAATAAGGTAAACGTTCCTGGCGCTGCGGAGTGCTGCATTAATCCAACGACCAGTTCTGTCGTTGAAGTCACAGAGTAACATGTCATAGCCACTACCCAAAATACGGTCCAGGAGATCACGGTTCTTGTGAATTTCCCCTGGCCTAATATAGATATTGGCTATGCTGATACGTTTACCATTCTTACAAAGTGAAACAGCTAAACAAGACAGGGCTGGACAAGAATAGTTTAAAAGAAGGGATGATCTTAAGGAGCATTTAACTAGGGTTAAAAGACTTGAGATGAAGAGGCGTGAGGAGGGGTTATGTACGGAGTGAAGTGGGTGTAAATATGCTTGGGGATAAATCGAGTAATGTCCTGGGGGATACGGATAGACCGCGTCTCCTGAAGGACTATAACATCCGCATCTCTACCAGATAGAAGGCTAAGGGCAGAAGCACCTCCCGAATTGCACTGAAGTATATTCAGTGAAAAAGGCTCTTGACTACTTTGCATTGTGTTACGACAGCTGGAGTGGGATGCCTACCTCCTAGCAGAAACTAGGAGAGAGAAAGTTGCCCTTCTCACTCCCAGCCCTACCAGGAGAAGACACTTGCCCACCGGCATTATCTTCATCTCCCTTTGAGGCCAACAACTCCCAACATATATCATCTTTCTTTGCCAACTTCAAGGAAGCCAACTTTTGTTTAGAAGATGATCTCTTCTTAGAACGGGGGGGGCTCTCTTTGAAGAGGTAAGAATCGTCGATGGAGGAGAACGGGACTCCTCGAATTTCGCTATCAGATGGTTCGTTAAGGCTCGAATCTCGTCTTTATATATCTATAGTCTTGCGTCAACAATTTTGAAAATGTCGGTGTCCGACATACCATAACCGTTTGAATTGGATAAGCTGACAGCGGCAAAATGGGCCGGTTTGACTGGTGCCCCACAATGCCTTAATTTGTATTCTTTGAAGATAGGACATCTTCTAGACCAGGCCGGGTGCTGACCACCACAATTGGAACACAGAGGGGGGAGAGAACATTTCCCCTCATGGACTTCGGAAGAGCTGCAAACCCTACACGTATGGGGCCTAGTACAGTTCGAGGACCAGTGCCCCCCAGAGGTGGCACCCATTGCAATGGGGGTATATTAAGTCATCCGCGTCTACGATATTGAAAGAAAGATTGTACCCCAAAAAGGGGTTACATTTGCTTTTAGCCAGACATTCCGCCTGGTCGACTGCGGTAGAACAGAATGCTATTGGTATAGCCTGGCCTTTCTCGCCCAGGATTGGGCGAATATTATGAATTTTGAACTCAGATGTGAGAGCAATGATATCATCCTCCGTTGCGAAGGGCGGAAAATTATTAATTTTCAGAGTCGCCTGAATAGGCCTGTAAGTAGTTGACCCAAATTCTTTTAGGTGTGTTTCGAAAAATTCTAGGTACGATGCTGCCAGATCTGGAGAGCTGAAAGAAACCCGGATTTCGGAATCTAAATATTTTATCGAATTAAATAGAATTCTCTTCTTATAAGAGCTTGTAAACTCTCTCAGAAAAATATTGAAAAGATTCTTCCTTTCAAATGGTTGAAGAAGTCTGATTATTAACAGATTCACCACTTTAGGCACAGGAGGGAGTTCTCTATCCGTGCTTGAGATTAAAAAATTAGCCGAAATAGGACTAACCTTGTTTTTTTTGGCTTGAAAATTCGATGTTACATTGGAAATACCTGAGTTCCGTTCCATATTTGCTTGATTTTGTAAGTTGTTTGAAGCACCGATGGTAATTTTTTTTACAATTTTTTAAACGAGAAATCAAAAATGGCAACATGTGTGTTGTTCAATTTTTGGGGTATGCATGTTTTGTTTTTCGGTATTTTCTTTTTCTTTTTTAAGTAGAAATACGAGGCATATCAATGATTGTAATTTTGCAAAAATTTTAAAAATCGAAATTTTGCGAATATTTTATTTTAATCCTGATGATAGCAGGAGCTATCAAAATATTGTACGTTTAAATAAAGGGAAATATTTTCTTCTTCGTTCCTTTAAAACTATCTTAAATTAAAAATTGTTGTTTTTTGTAATTTTGAATTCCAATATAATAAAGGTACAACAGTTTTATTATCCGATTCAACCTTTATATCCTTTTTATTTATTATTGACAGTGACTTATGATAATTGTTTCTAAATATAAATTACTATATTTATATATTACGTTTACATTTAAATCATTATAAATTACCTCTTTCAAGTCAAAAAATCCCATCTATCCTATCATCGCAGGATATAAGGATATCTCTACATAAAATGCTTAAGAAAACCTAGTATTTGTTCATGGGGAAAAATCTAACGAAATTATTCTTTTATCGGCAGTATTGTTTCGCCGGCAATAGCGGACGAAACATTACCAATATGGCAGCTAAAATCTGTCATCCTGTAGTCAATGTGTATGGAGTTTGAAGTAATGAAGGAATTATACAGTAGCTATTTTCTGATGCGAAATTTATTATCCAATTTATTCTTTATAATTTTTTATTCATTATAGAATGAGGACTTGTAATAATTGTTTCTAAATTTAAATAAGTACATTCATATGTTTTGTTTACATTTAAATCATTAGAATTAACTTCTTTCATTAGTATATCATAATAAAGCTTTTTTGCATATGAAGACAAAGTTATTACTTGCTTTATCAATAGTTGTTATTATATAGTTATCCTTTAATTTAGTAAGTTCTTTATACATATCTTTATTAATTTTATCTTTTCTTTTACAATTGTTTGTTATTTTCATTTTATTTTTAATTTTATCAAATATATAATCTTTCCAAATGTTTATCTTAGATATATTCGAGCTTTCACTATTAATCAGCTTATTAAAGTAATCATTTAAGTTATTATATAACGAACTGTAAATTTTATTTTTGTCGTTGTTATTATTTAATCTATATTAAATATATATATATATATATATATATATATATATATATATATATATATATATATATATATATATATACATATATATATATATATATATATATTTTCGTATATATGTATTATAAATATATATATTTATGTATATATGTATATTCGTATGTATTTATATTTTGAAAATTTATTCCTTTTGTCTGTTCTAAAAATTCTTTTGTAGAATTTATACTGAAATAGTGTTTTATACCAGTATTAATTTCGATTCCTTTACAATATTTTTTGAAGTGTGCTTTAATTACTTTAAGTATTTTATTCATATAGACAGAAAGTGGTTTTAATGTACATTTAAACGCACTACATATGAACCCAGGTTTTATTGGATTTTTATGTAATTTTGGATTCCAATATAATATAGGTATAGTTTTATTATCTAATTCAACCTTTATACCCTTTTTATCCATTATAGAACAGTGACTTGTAATAATTGTTTCTAAACTTAAATCACTACGTTCATATGTTGGATTTACATTTAAATCATTATAATTAACCTCTTCCATTAGCATATCATAATAAAGCTTTTTGCATATGAAGACAAAGTTATTACTAGCTTTATCAATAGTTGTTATTATATAGTTATTCTTTAATTTAGTAAGTTCTTTATACATATCTTTATTAATTTGATCTTTCATTCTAAAGTAAGAATTTAAGTCATTATATAATTAATTGCAAATTTTATTTTTATTATTTAATTACTGTATTATTATTTAATCTATATTTATACCCTTTTGATAGCAGCTTTCTTAATTCACAATTTTCAATTAATTCTAGATTCTGGGTACATATATGTTCATTTATTTTATCAAAATTAAGACTTCTTATTAAGAATGGCATAAATATATTGAAAAGGCAAGTTTGATCATAAACAAATATGATCTATAGTGCAGCATTTAGTATAAAGCAGCTATCCGTGCAGATATTTACCATTGGCAACAATTTTAATGGAAAATTCTAGAAAACACAATAATATTACACTTAATAGAACAAATCAACATTAAAGACTTGATTTATTAAACTATTTATTAATTTATTTATTGAATTTTTTAAATTTTACTATCAAATTATCAATATTGAATATAATTGTATTTATAAATTAGTTTAAGTACTTAAATAAATACATTACTTAAATTGATAACTAAAACTACCCTAAGAATTTTGCTTATTTGGTTTGCTAATCTATAAAAACGCAAATATTTAGTTTATACAAAGTGGTAATTACTTATTCGGTTTGCTAATCCAAAAAATTGTTTGGTTGAAACAAAGTGGGAATTGTATTTTTTTGTATTTTAATTAACAAATTGAATTTAAACTATACTTTGTACATTTTTATTAATGTTCATTTCAATGTATGTAATACTATATCTACACAATTACATATTTGAATATTTGTAATGGTATTTGTATTGATCTGCCAAGTATTTATATTGATTTTTTTGTATTTATTAACAAAGTCACAAATTTACTCATTTATCAAAAAATATTTATTATTTTATAAATTAAAACAAGTTTGATAAAAATAAGTAAACTTTTTATCATAAAAATACTGATCCAAATTCTCATAACGGAGAAATTAAAGATATCATTCAAAACTTAATATATTAAGTTAATGTGATTTGTTTTGAAGTAATAAGAAAATTGTAGAAACTAATAGTCAATTAGTGGATAATTAATGAAATAATAAGATA
Organism: Pomphorhynchus laevis; assembly: GCA_012934845.2. Lineage (NCBI taxonomy): Eukaryota > Metazoa > Acanthocephala > Palaeacanthocephala > Echinorhynchida > Pomphorhynchidae > Pomphorhynchus > Pomphorhynchus laevis. Next base: position 57,608 of record WNNJ02001453.1, on the reverse strand, counting down.
AGAAGATATTAATGAAATATTATCAAATTCTAATATTTCACTAATTAAAATTTTTAATTCTGCAATAATTACAGTAATATCTGCAATGAATATCATTATTTAAAGGGCAACTCGCAAATTTATTAAAAATTACTATTTACAGAAAATACTGTAATTCAATAAAATACTAATTTTACTAAATTAGTATTTTTTTCAAATACTAATTTTTATTGTAAAGACTAATTATTATATAATTATTTAATTATATTAAATAATTGCATTAGCAACTCTACAGACCTATATAATCCATCATTAAAATAGTCCCATTTTTATTTAAAGATTATAACTAATTATTTCGATTACTTCTAAAAATTTCAAAAGCTATTATTTCTAAAAATTTAATTTTTTTAGATAAATTTATTTAATTAGAAATAACCGTTTTATATTTTCGTAATAATCATGAATTTTATAAAGTATAAAGTATTTGAAAAGTATTTAAAAAAAGTATGTTTAAAATACGCAGTTTACTCCTTAATCCAAATTATGAAATAGCATCGCAAATTAATTGATCGTGTATTTGTTTGCAAGTGATTTTTACGACGTAATATCCAGAATTTATATCGTAATTATCATGGGTATATCAATTTTCCTTAGTACCTGAGGGACGACATTATAACTTTGTTAGTCATAACGTACAGTTAATCTGAGAGTAAGTGTGAGGGTGCATGCACTATTACATACATAAAAAGACACCAAAGAAGAGACTAGTCTTCGTCGTTAAATTATGCAAATCTAAATACAGATATTAGGCCCAATGAAAATTTTGCAATAATCTATATTGTTTTTGAAGGTAAGAACATATGATATTTATTTTTGTTTGGTATTCTCATTCTACTTTATGTATTATTTTCCAACAACCCTACACTACCGGAAGAGATGCCTGTAACTACTTGACAACAAAATTATTCGTACAGAAGTAGACGTTCTTGATAAGAGTACAAATGCTGTTCATTGAATATAAGAGAGCGCTCTTCGAAAGGAAAGCATATTCTTTTGTGGACTCCGTAGACACCTTAAAATTATAAAACAGACTTCCCATTATCCCGAGAGTATTCAAGTATTTATCATCTTTATTTGAAGTAATCAGCTTATCGATCTTAATTGAACGGTAATATTTTTCATTATTGCAGTTATGGTAAAAACTGTGAAATCACGTGAGGAATATTCGTAAAGAAGTATTCATTGCATTAATTTAAAATACTTTGAAATACTTTGTGATCGTGCATGTGTGATTTAATTGTAACTAACAATTTATGAGTTTTTAAATTAGAAAAGTACAATGCATTAAATGTTTATACTTCCAATACTAATAAAATAACAATTCAACTCTAATTAAATAGACGTTTTTCATCTAGTTAACAATTCTTGGCTCATTTTGTCCATACTTTTGATCTAGCACCGTAAATTTTCGTATATTTTCAACTGCAAACCTAATTATTTCATTTTATTCCTTCTGAAATCCTTAGATCTCAGTAAATTAATTAAGATTATGAATGAATGCTAAGATTATGGGGTTGTTTATTTGTTAGATTTTAATCAAATACGGAAGAATTGTGCGAATATCATGTTTAAATATTAAAGTACATCAATAATTTAGTTGTTGATGATCATGTTAATTGTAGTCAAAAATATAGTATTTTAAGTAAAAAAACGTTCAAGAAAATCATTGAAAAAATGCAGTAAAAGTTAAAACTAAGTTCCCAAGTTATTCCACAATATTTATATTTGGTAATTATTAACTTATTAAACAAGAAAAAATACGATTTAGTTTAAAACGAAATCTAGTATTAAAATATTTAATAAAATTATGTAAAACTAGTATAAAAAGCACAAAATTTTCATCGTGTCATATTATTATGAGTGTAATATTATTTATTAATATTTATTACCGATAAATATTACGATACAGCAATTTGTTAAAAACCTATAATCTTACGAGTTTGTCTATCTTTTAAAAATGGGTGACACGCACACTATGTAGGCGTATGTTCCGCATACATTATGCCCTTCCTATCAATATAAAAAATTCCAGTAGTCCGTATGAATTTGTTCGCTAATCAAAATTAACAATTGCGAAATTTAAACCTCTATTAGCTAACATTACTACAGCAAAATACGAATAGACTAGACTGTAAGTGACATTTTAGATTATGAATTACAAATTGACCGTCTGAAGTTGACCTTTATGATATTTTGATTCCATGATATAATGTCGCAGAAATAATGCATTTGATTTCACGTATCAGGTAAAAAACTAAAAGCGTTTTGTTTCGTTTTTAGGTAAAGGGCAAAGTCTTGGCAGCCTTAGAATGAATGTAATTTTGTTAAGTATATTTCTAACAATGGATACTATTTTGGGCAACCAAATTGATGATGGATTTCAAGTTGACGATAATTCTTGCATGGATTACTATATGAATTTTACTCAAAAATGTGAATGCTTTATGGACAATCGGTATCTGTATGAATTGATATGCAGTGACTTTGTAGCACCGTCAATGAATTTTAATTATTCTGAAATTAGATTTCTAAATGTGAGCAACCCTCAAATACTGCTCAATGGATTTCGGAATATTATTGTTGAAAGATTAATAATGTCTAATTGTAATCTAATCGATTTCAATGATCAAGCCCAATTCACTTACACTACAGGTTTAGAATATCTAGATATTTCCAACAATCAAGTTAAAGAATTGGATTTTAGTGATATTAGTTTCTGGAAGTGTATGATAAATCTAAACTTGGCTCACAATCCATTGAGAGAAGATGTAAATGTAGTCAATAAAATACTTGAATACTCACCTAAACTCAAGCATTTAAATATGAGCTATTGTAATATTACCACAATTCCACGTTACCTAGTGAAGCATCAGCATCTTGAAATTCTTTTGCTAGCAGGCAATAGGCTCAGAGTATATTCTGTAGACAATATCTTAAGACACCTACATAATCTAGCCGTTTTAGATCTAAGTTACAATAATCTTGAACAATTTCCTAAGGGGGTTACCAACTGGCAAATAAAGCATGACAAGATGAAACTTCTGATCTTAAAAGGAAACCATTTGCGCCAGATGCCTCACATTAATTTTGGCAAACTTATTAGACTTGATGTAAGTTCTAACCTTATCGAAACATTTAGAGCCGACATTTTATTTCAATGCGATCAACTGCAATTCGTTAACTTATCAAATAATAAACTTTTCAGTCTCGATAACTTTACAAGCAGAATAAAAGCACCCAAACAAGAGACCGACAAACACAATGAATACGAAGAGCATCGTCATATATATTTAGATCTACAATACAATAATATTACTCAGGTTGAACAGTGTGCTTTTCCTTCAAACTACACTAATACCTTTACAAAGTGGAATATCGAGGTAACTATAGATAGCCCAAGCCTACAATGCTCCTGTGGTGTAGCTTCGCTGGTATACCGGCACACTACAAACAAAGAATTATCATGCTATTCTGTCGAATATCAGAGGAGCATTTTAAGTAAAGATCGATATTTTGTACACTACGTATGTCCCAATATTGATGAGCTAACTTGTTCTGTTAATTATCTTACTACATCAAGCAGCAGGAGTACTCTTTCCTTAAATTATATGACAACAGCATATTGGATCTATGGGTTAATCAGTTTATTTATTATACTACTATGATGAAAAATAAAAATCTTATTAAAAACTTGTATATTGGAATATTGGCTCTTGTATTGAAATAAAGAAATAGCATTTTTATTGCTTGGTTATTATTTTATTTTAAATTCAATAAATCAGATCAACCAAAAGAGTCTACATATTTTATACTGTCCATAATTTAAAAGCAATAAATAATTTGCGTATTTTTTAAGACTTTTTAAAACGTATTTTTTAATATTCACATTAATTGAATAATATAATAAGTAATGTAATTTATATTTATAAAAAGTTAAAGAATTGGATTTTAGTGATATTAGTTTCTGGAAGTGTATGATAAATCTAAACTTGGCTGACAAATGAACATACAATGTGTCATTATAAGGATTAGAGGTCATAAGGGGGAGATGTTATGTTATCAGTATCAAAAATAAAGTATGTAGATATTTTATTATGTAAAGTATCTACATAATAAAATATGTAGATCTTTACTTAAAATGCTCCTCTGATATTCGACAGAATAGCATGATAATTCTTTGTTTGTAGTGTGCCGGTACACCAGCGAAGCTACACCACAGGAGCATTGTAGGCTTGGGCTATCTATAGTTACCTCGATATTCCACTTTGTAAAGGTATTAGTGTAGTTTGAAGGAAAAGCACACTGTTCAACCTGAGTAATATTATTGTATTAATATTATTAATGTAGACTAATAATATTTTGACAAACAAATAACAGACGTTGTATCAGAACAAGGACTAGTGGTCATCAGAAAGAACTGCTATGTAATCAGGTTTCGGCCACTATTCCTCGACTTAACGTAGCAGCGGGGTCAAACAAGTGCTAATGACGTATTAACTCTGATGCAATTTTATAATAATAAGGGTTATATAAATTGTATAAAATCTTATAATTACTTATTATTTATTATTTACAACGCCTGTTATTTATTATTGATACAAAGTCTGTTATTTATTAATCAATTCATAAAAATTGACTTTTATTTTAAATTTAAATTTCAAATTTTAACTTGATATAAATTGTTTTAAATCTTATTTAATTATTTATTATTTATCTTTATTTTCGATACTGATAACATAACATCTCCCTCTTATGACCTCTAATCCTTATAATGATACATCGTATGTTATTTGTCAAAATTAAACTTGATATAAGTTAAATACATAATTATTTATTATTGATAATTATTGATAATTATTTAATTATTATGATGCAGTAATAATAATTATTAATTATTTAAATTAAATAATTAAATAATAATTATTTAATTATTATTACGATTTAATTATTAGGATTATATGTCATTTGGAGGAACTGCTATTTTATCAGGTTTCGTCCCCTATTCCTCAACCCAAAATAGTAGCGGGGTTCAAATATATGCTAATGATTTAAATGAAAATGATTTAAATGTAAATCCTCCAGCAAAACTTCAAGTAAATCATCCGGGGTATCCTCTAATTGATTCTACTCCACTGCTCCCCAAATCTTCCTGGAAATTAGCCGTTTTAAATATCCGTTTTAATTATTATTGATAATTATTGATAATTATTTAATTATTATGATGCAGACGATGCATCATAATAAAGATCATAGGTCATTTGAAGGAACTGCTATTTTATCATGTTTCGTCACCTATTCGTAGACCAAAATAGTAGCGGGGCCAAATATATGCTAATGACGTATTTCCTCTGATGAAATTTGAGGAAATTTCATCAGAGGAAATTTGAATCCTTTTTTCTATAAAAATCCTTTTTAAACAAGGATTTTTGTGAAAATCCCTCTTTAAGGGCTTTTCACATATTTACTTAACCGATAATGTTTAATATACATTTTTTTAGATTACTTCAAATTTAATATTTCTTAGTCGTCTTGAATAAAAAATATTGATGCTAAATAAAAATAGGGTGTTATGATAAAAAATAAAAATAAATTAATATCTCGAATCAATATCACTTATTATGTTAAAACAATGACGTAATTTATCTTGACAAAATTTAATAAACAAAGCAAACGGTTATGTGAGGACTGATTAATATCCTTCTATCAAGAGGCTATAAATTATTTTAATAAATAATTCAATATGTGGTTTTGGTAAATGTACCGATATATAGCAACAAATTAATGAACTGGATTTGGTGTTGTTTCTTATAAATCTTAACATAATGGCACAATGTAACATGTATGTATTATTAATAAAAATAAATCCAGATTCAATAATATAATCGATTTAATCTTTATCAAAATGGATATTGACGGCATTAGCTTGACATGCTAATAGTACATTGTAATGTAAATTGTCATTTTTCTGTCATGATAAAATTTACAAAAATTGCTTTTAAGAAGATATTCAGTAACCAAAAAAATTAAAAAATCGTTTAATATATGAGAAGGTCGTATATTTTCATCTTCATCTCTATGATGTGAACATGAAATCGCTCCAATGATTAATGATTTATTAATTTAACTGATTGTTTTGTTAAATGAATGAAACAACACAATTTTGTGCTGATCATGCGTATAAGATCATATAGGAGACAATGCAATTGTCTCCTATATGATCTCATATAGGAGATCTCATTTTTGTTGTTGTATCTATGCAATTGTGCTAGTCATTAGACTTGTTTACCTAAACTGTGACTCTTCAGACAATATCTTCTCAACTCGGATCAATGATGGAACCTTGCTTCGGGGGTAATCTAATTTGCATTTAGGCTACTTGATATTAGATCGTAAAGCTAATTATCGTTCATCGTAAGTTTAAAGTAATATAAGTAAACAAAAACACGTTGTTTGCAAAAAGAAGTTTATGGTATTCTGATGGAAATACACTGGAAATATCCACTAACTTTTTCTTGTCAAGAAATTGTTGTTATTTAGCTCATATCATATAATAACAATTAACTATGTAGACGACTAAAAAATAGGATTTATTTTAACGTGGCAAATGCGTGCCAGCGCACGCTTACATGACCACAACAAAACAAACTGTGAATCAGGTGTCGAGAAGGTGTGAACGGAGGAGGTGTTTGAATGTGATAAAGGAGGGAGCGCGGCGGACGTCGAGAGGGAGTTGATTCCAGGCGAGTGAGGCGGCGACGAGGAAGGATCGGAGACCGTAGTTGTTGGAGTAATTAGGAACGTGGAGTAAGATGGTATGACAGGAACGAAGCGATAGCGAGTTGGGGCGAGTATCGTCTAAGAAAGGAAGGTTGATGAACGATGGGGAGCCGACAGCGATGAGACGAAAGGTAACGAGAAGAAGGCGGAGTTTGATGCGGATGTGGATGGTGGGCCAGGAGAGTTGGGCAAAATATGTGGATGTGTGGTCGAAGCGACGGAGACGAAAGAGCACTCGAATGGCGGTGTTGATTATTCGTTGTAGGGGTAGGATGATGGATTTTGGAGAATTGGCGAAAAGGCTAAGGCAGTAATCGATTTTAGGGAAAAGAAGCGATGAAAGAAGAGACATACAAGAACGGAAGTCGATAAGGGGCGGATACGGCGGATGTCACGGAGAATTAAGTTAGACGAGCGGACCTTGTCACGGACGAAGGGTTTAAGGGAAAGGTGATCATCGAAATGGAAGCCTAAGAAAGTGAGATTGTGGACTATAGGGATGATCGATGAGGCAAAAGATACAATGGGAGGAGATATGCTTGGTTTACGGGGAAGGATCCACATTATTTTGGACTTTTCGGCGTTTAGAACGAGATGGAGATTGGAGAGACGTTTGTAGATAGAAGAAAGATAGTTGGAGGCAGAAATGCCGATATCGTGTATGCGATGTGCGGGTGCATGAGCATAGATTAGAATGTCATCGGCGTATTGCATGACGTTAAAGGAGTAAGGTTTGATAAATGGAGAGAGATCGCCAAGCAAAAGAGAGAAAAGCAGGGGACCTAGGACTGAACCTTGTGGAACCCCGCAAAAAATAGGGATGGGATGGGAGGATGATGAATTAGAACAGACGCGAAAGGAACGGTCGGATAGATATGAGGCGAACCAAGCTACGGAGGAGGAAGAAAAGCCGTAATCATAACGAAGGCGAGAAAGGAGGACGGAGTGGTCGACAATGTCGAATGCGGAGGAGAGGTCGAGGGAGATGAGAACACTATATAGAGCCTTGTCTCGAGAAATGAGTAAGTCGTTGTACACTTTTATGCATGCGATTTCTGTCGAGTGATTAGAGCGGAAAGCGGATTGGAAAGGAGAGTACAGATTGGATGAGGAGAGATAAGCGTTGATTTGTATTAAGATGAGGCGTTCTAAGAGCTTTGAAAGAGTAGGGAGTAGTGAAATGGGGCGATAGCTAGAAGGAAGGGAGGGGTCGAGCGATTGTTTCTTAAGGAGGGGACGAACGATTGCGGATTTCCAGTGTGAAGGGAAGATACGACTGCGGATGGACGAGTTAAACAAGGTTGTGAGAAATGGGGATATCGATGAGCATATAGATTTTAATATGTGGGTAGGCAGGGGATCGGCAGGTGAGGTTTTGTTGGGCAAGGACATGAGGACATATGATACTTCTGTAGGTGATACAGGGAGAAGATGAAAGAGTTCCGGAAGGATGAGAGTAGACTGGGCAGAGTGGGATAGGATGGAGACCGGGGTGTGAGAGAGCAGCGTGGATACTTTAGTCTGGAGAAATGACGAATAATCATTAGCATTGATGTTGCAAGGCGTAGAGGAACGAGCCAGGATTGAGTTAAAAGTATGCCAGAGAGTCTTAGAGTTGAATGAAGTGATGATTTTATGCTGCCAGAAGGAGTTGCATTTGGTACGTAGTAGGTGGAGATGAGACCGGCGAAGAGCAAGATAGGAATCACGGAAAGACGGATTGATCGAGCGGAAATCGCGTCTGAGAGAGCGGTGATAGACTCGAAAAGCATGGCGGAGTCGACGCTTTGAGAGTAGGCATTGGATGTCAAACCATGGGGCACGGTGCAAGCGACGGTGTGGGTGAGACTTGAAGGGCAAGAGAATATCGAGAGTGGATGTGACTTCAGAGTCGAAAAGAAAGGCGAGATCGTGAGGAGATGAATATGTTATTGTGGGTAATGATAGAGACGATTTGAGTAAGGCAGAGCGGAGAAGGGAGAGGTCAAGATTTCTCCAAGGGCGACGTAGGATTGTAGGTGTGTGAGGAGGGGTGTGGTTGCGAGCGAGATCAAGGGTGATAAGAAAGTGATCGGATAGACCAGGATCAGAGATGGACAGTGAGGTGTGGGCAGCAAAATGATCGGGGACAGCGATGATGTCGAGTGCCCCGCCAAGTATATGTGTGGGGGCAGTGGAGATTAGTTTGTAATTGTAGTTGGATAGAATGTTGATGAAGCGGATGGAATCTGTGGAAGAGGGGCGGTCTAGGCGGATATTGAAGTCGCCTAGAACGAGTGAAGGGATTGAGGACAAAGAACAATGAGAAAGGAGGTCAGCGAGTTCGGTAAAAAATAAGGCTGTAGGAGCTGATGAACCAGGACGGTATACAATGGCGAGATCTAGAGTGATCGGGTTAGAATAACGACAAGTGAGCAATTCAAAAGAGCAAGGACTGAAAGGGGGATTGATTTTGCGAAGAGACGCTGGGTGACGCGCGAATGCGACGATGCCGCCATGATTAGAGGATTTAGAAGGGCATGAGCTGAGGGGGCGGGCGGATTCGACTAGGGAGCAACCGGCAGAGAGCAGACGGCGAATGGAAAGGTCGTCGGAATCTGAGTGCCAGGATTCGGTGAGGCAGAAGAGATCGATGGATTGCTTGGTGAATAGGTTGAGGATAATATCGGATTTATTGAGAATAGATCTAGTGTTAAGAAGACCAAGGCGGAAATCGTATGTTGTGGCGAAAGAGTCTAGTGGAGAAGACACATAGGAGAGATGGAGCGCCATCGAATTTTTGAACGGGTGTGGACAACTTGAAAATTTCCGTCTATGTTTCGGATGGCGAGTGATGTTTCGCCGTTTTCCTCGCGACGGCGTTTTTCGATGCGGGCTGAAGAGATTTGAGCGATTTCGGAAGGGGCGCGATCGGGGAAAATTCGAGTGGTTGAAGATGACATGAGTTTGAATCGTTGAGAGAGGACAGAAGACGCGTGAGAGCGATGCTTGAAAACAATTTTTAGGAGAGGGGGCTGGGAAGGATTAGATTGAGAAGATTTGTTTAGACGGATGAATGCGACAGGAGAAATGTCCTTGAAAAAGGATGGTTTATCCGCAGGAACAATAGACGAGATGATGGATCTGAAGGCGGAAACATCGTGGTCCAGACGTGCTTGTGGAGATAAGGAGTTAGAAGGCGTGATATTAGTAACAATGACGCAACGATCGCGAGAAGCAAAGCGCTTCCGTAAAGGAGGACGACTGACGTGAGTAGGTGAGATCACGATAGAAGAGCTGGCAGTTGATGATTTGGAGGGATTTGGTTTGACGACGGGAGACATAGAGGATAATGATAATAAAGAGGGTGGCAAGCGATGTGAGGAAAGGTTATGAGTGGAAGGATAGTGGAGGTTGGTGGAGGTGATTTTGATTGATGGATGCAAGTTATTGAGAAACGAGACAGGAAGGACGGGACGTGGGGTGTCGGGGAGTGAAAATACATTAGTTGTAACAATTTGCGGCTCCGTCACTGTCTCGGTAGATTTATCATAAACTTGACAAAATCCATCTTGCTGCGATACAATTTGCGGCTCCTTTACGGTCTCAGTAGATTTATCAGAAATTTGAGAAATTCGATCATGCTGCGTTGCCATTTCCAATTGCTCTAAGCGTTTTATTAACAAGTTGATTTGTTTCGCCGCACAGAATCCGCAGTAGAACGGTGGCCCGCCGCAAGTTTCCTGACCCAAAGCACAATTATGTGTTACTGATGTCCAGATTTGACAGCCGCTAGCGGAGCATTCCACTTGTATGTTCTCGAGCTTGCCGGTTTTATCGGTATCAACAGAGATTGCTCGCTTGGCTTTTGGTAGATTTTTCTTCTTGGCTCCCATTAACTGTAGGTTGCGATAGTTTACAATTTTTAAAACTGCGCTCCTTGTTGTGTGTTTAAGCTGTTTAAATTTTTTGTTTGTGTATTTATGCTGTTAAAATTTTTCGTTGAGCGGAGCGAGTCGATCTGAATCTGATTGTAAGAGTTTCAAGAGACTACTATGTAGAATATCAGGGTACTGGCGGAAAGATAAAAAAATTGCAAAGAATGCCTACAAGATATAAGTAATTATACATTTCCTAAAATCTTAGAAATGAAGATTTTTGGCATGATCAAGAAAAAATATGATTACGTAAATTACATAGTAAATATGTTATTCAAGGAAAAACAATGCAGATAGTTTCGTTATCCAGAAAAAGGACAGTCAGCAAATTAATAGAAGACAAAAAAAATATATTTTAGTTGAAATAAATGATGTTGCTTTGATAAATTTTATAGATAAATTTGAAACATTGTATATGCATAATAAAAAGCCAAAATTATTGTTGTTTGAATAAGAATGTTTTTGTAAATCGAATATAAGATTTGATATGTAGTAAGATTTTTGATATATGTAGTATAACTAATATCAAATCTTAAATATAAGATTTAATATTAGTTATGTAGAAGTAAACAATGACGATATTGTCGATGTCCGAATGGAGAACTGTTTAAAATATTAAAATCTTTCAACCAATTGGTAGAAAACATTGAAAAAATTTTAGTTTAGTTAATATAAGGGATTTTAATAGAACAATAAAGCATTCAGTAGCAATAGAACATTTTATATGAATAATAAAAAAGCCAAAATTATTGTTGTTAGATGAAATAGTGTAAATTTAAAAACATTTCTACTAAATTTTAATTATTAAAATTCGAATTTTTTCTTAAATTATGGTAATGGAAAATTAATATTTTAGTATGTATTTCAACGCTCCATTATCCAAAATGTGGTTAAAAATATCGATATGTCAAAAGTTCGAAAACATTGTTTTTAATTAAAAAAGTTATAAATTAAATTTTGGGACCAATTCCAATAGTAAAAATACATTTGGTGGCAGATATTATGCTATAATGCTCTCCAGCTGCTAATTCGACTATTTAACTTGATTTTTTTGTAATTTTTGTAATTTATGAATAATTTTGTACATAAATAAAAACTAATTTATCAAAAGTTGATTAGTTCATGGGTACCATTATAAAGTTTATCCGAGCTTCTGTAGTGTACCATTGTGGAATATGTTCATAAAAGGCAGTTCTCAGAGCGTGAACCGTATCCACCCGAAACACATAGGAATCCTCCACTGCGAACGTTCACTACACGCCCTCTATCACATAGAGAGAGCATAAACAAACAAATAAATAAATAAATGATTTTTTTAATAAAAATAACATAAGAACCCCAAGGGGAAGAACAAAGGAAAAAAGAAAACAACAAGTTTAAAGAAATAAATTGTTACTAGCAGAATTCTTCCTTGTCTTTCAAGTCTTCACCCATCCATCACAGCATCAGGGGAATCAGATCCTTCGAACTGATCCAACACGCCGCCTTACGACTGAACCACCCGGGGTCTGCCACCCCCCGAAGGATCCAGTCGCGGCGGACTATGTCAGGCAATCGGGAAACGAGTAGCTTCAAGAACCTTAGTCTTTGCTCAGGGGGACGTCATCTCGAAAAGAAGACTAATCCCGAGATAGCCCAGGTACACCAAAGGCGTACCTGGGTTTTCTCCCTTAATGACAGATGCTAGGCCCGTTTCAAGGCCCAACTAGCTCTCTTCAGGATACGTTTAAGTCTATCCAGGTCAGCTTTTGCTGACCAGTTCACGGTCACAGTGAACCCCAGGTATTTTACTCGACTAGAGAAGATAGGGTGTGGATCATTAGGCAATATGGAGGATATGGCAGAGATTGCTAATCTCTTAAGCTTTTTCTTCGTCGCAGGGGTGCCATGAAAAACAACCACCTGCGATTTCGAGGAGTTTAAAATAAGGTTGGATTTGGGTAACTGGTCATTTAATCTTAAAAAGAATTGGCTGATGTCAGAGCCACGTCCTTGCACCTACGTCCAGAAAATAGAACTGTAGTATCATCAGCGTATACCACTAGACGTTTTTCGCGTTTGAATATTTTGAAAAGTTGTATGGAGGCAGCAAGATATAAGATAGGAGAAAGTGGTGAACCTTGAGGCACTCTAGTAATAGGGTAGAACTGACACGCATCGGAGTCGTCTTCATAATAGAAACGCTTGGTGTACAACAGTATCTCCACCCAGTTAACAATCCTCGCAGGCAACCCAAGGGACCTGAGGAAAGAGATAACAAAGGGAATGGAGATGCGGTCAAATGCAGCAGAGAAATCAAGGAAAACAGCCACTACCAGTTGATTGCTATTTTACCGACAAAACTGCTGCACCTCACCAACTGCTGAATGGACCGAGCGACCTTTGACGAACCCATGGAAACCAGGTGGGATTAGATTATGCCTACTCAGATGGTCACGGATTCTACGCGCAAGCGCTTTCTCGTAGATCGAAATGAGGGAATTTTGAATCGAGATGGGCCGCAGGTCTTTTGGAGAGCGAACTGGATTTCTCTTAGGGATAAAAATTCGCTTACTTAAATTGATGGCGGCTACATCAGCAGGAGATGCTAAAAGCATGGTGACGGCAACTTCTCTCCTTTGATCGGCTGTCAAAAGCTGACAGACCCGATAAGAGAGTGAAGCGATGGTTTTGGAGGTGCCCGGAAGAGGTCCCCAGGCATTAAGGATCTCAGGGACTGAGATATCCCTACTCCTGAGGTCCTCCCAAGGCGGGATTGGTTGTGGTGATTGCGTGGCTCCATAATTATGTAGAATAAGTGACTCCTCAAAAACTTTAGCAAGACCAATACTGCCAATCCAACCAGATGCCCTCCCCTTCCAGCAGACAAATCTATCTTTCTTGAATATCTTACAGAAGGAAGACTGGGTTGGATTAAGGGAAGCAATACTAGCCCTATCCTTACCCAGCTGGAACCTATATCTAGTGCTCCAATATTCTTTCGAGAGAGCCTGTCGTGCAGAAGTGGAGAGATTAGGTGAATGAAGCAGGTGTGCTAGGGTCTTGAGTTTCGTCGGAGTGGGATTGTAAACGCGACCTTTATAGGTAGTCGATAAAATCCCGGTAGCTTGCGATGAGAGGTAGTTATTGAATTCGGTTAAGCTCTCATTCCCAATTCGGGGGAAGCGACTGATAGTGGCCTGGAAGATCGCCACTCTGATCGGATCAAAGTGGAATCTCCTCCGGAGCAGCGTATCCTCCTCAATCCGCAAGCGAATTAGGTCATGAGAGGTGGACAGATGTTGACGCGACTATCCAGTACAGAGGGGTTTAAGCAACCACCTCTCGTGAATCAGTAGAAGGTCGAGGAGAGAATTTGTTGTAGAACAATGAAAGGTTGGGGAAGGTGGTTTATAAATGAAGAACCGGTGCAGCATTAATCCAACGACCAGTCATATCGTTGAAATCACCCAGAATCATGTCGTAACCGCTGTCAATGATCTTATCCAGGAGGTCACGGTTCTTGTGAATCTCCCCTGGACGAATGTAGACATTGGCTAGACTGAGGCGCTTACCGTTCTTACAAACAGAAACTACCAGATAAGACAGGGCTGGACAAGAGTAGTTTAGCAAGAGGGAAGAACTTAAGGAGCATTTAACTAAGGTCAAGAATCCTTGATATGAAGAGGAGTGAGGTGGGGTTATGTACGGAGTAAAGTGGGATTGGATGGGCTTTGGAATAAATCGAGTAATGTCCTGAGGAAAACGGATAGACCGCGTCTCCTGAAGGACTATAACATCTGCATCTCGGCTTGAGAGAAGTCTAAGGGCAGAAGCTCCTCCCGAATTCCACTTAACAATGTTCAGTGAAAAAGGATCATCGTTACTTGACATTGTGTTAAAGGGGTTAACCGGGATTACCAGCCCTAGATCTAGACGGAACTAGGGGCAGGGGGTAGCCCCCACTGCCACCAGCGACGTCCGAGGCTGGCACTTCCCCGGGGAAAGTGTCATCATCTTCCGATAAATTAGACCGGGAGGCTTTTGCTTTTTTGACTATCAGATCTTTCACTTTTATAGGCGGGATGGAAGTGTCGGAACTTTGCCGTTTATTGGAGGCAGGCACTTTCTTAACGGCCTGTTCAGTTGGAGAGTACATGTTGGAACAGAGATGCCCGATTAAAATTTCAATTCGTGCCATCCGTGCATCGATCAACTTCAACATCACAGAATCAGCCATACGGTTAGATTCAGCAGGACGGTAGGTCAGGCTAGCTTTGACCTGAGGAGCCTGAGCAGAGAAGAATGACACATACTTTTTGAATACGCAGCAGCGGCGCGACCACGCCGGGTGTTGGTCACCGCAATTCACACAAGAAGGTTTAGAGGAACAGTGAACATCGGAATCAATAAATGAGCATTCATTGTCACCGCAAACACCACAGGATACAGCTAGTCCACATGTGGAGGCCCAATGCCCCCACCGATGACAGGTATTGCAATGAGGATACACGTGACTATCCTCTTCGATCTTTATAAAGCGGAGATTGAAGCCCAATAACGGGTTTGAGGCAGAGTTAGCCAAGAGATCGGCTTGATCTGAATCAGAATTTGCGAATGCCACCGGTATTGCTCTCCCTTCTTTGCTAACAATGGGCCTGATAGAGGAGAGCTTATACAATTTCTTCATATCCATAATATCATTATCACTGGGATCTAAGGGGAAGTTAGTAATCTTAAGAGTCGCATTAATAGGTTTACAGGTTAATTCCCCCATTGAGTCTAGGTTAGACCTGAAAAAGTCTGTATAGGCCTTCAGTAAATTATCAGAGGCGAACGAAGCCTTAAGTTTATTGTCATAGGATCTTACAGAGGAGAATATTACTCTGTTTTTATATTGAACAGCGAAGGGACGAAGAAATACGGAGAAAAAATCACTGTTTTTTAGGGGAGTTTTTCCCGTGATTATACATAAGTTTTTTGCTTTTTTGATGGGAGGTAACACCTCCCCTCTTTCATAACATAAACAAAACTGACTAACCTTGTAATCCTTGTCTGCAGTCGGGGAAGAATTAGAAATCTTACCTTTTTTATCGTTGAAAATGACAGTTTCTTCCAAGACGTTTGATCGCTCCGTACACATTTTTTGCTCGCAATTCGAAAAAAAAACTTTTTTAAAGAGCATAAACAATTACGCCGCAAACATGCGACATTACATTGTTCACTTCAAGAATCGACGTTGATTAAAATGCAATTTAACAAAAAAATGTGTAGTGTACAAGTAATTTCGGAGCTATCAAACGATAGCAGCAAAAATCATTCAAAAATCAACGATAATCCTACAAAAAAAGACAAATTAAAGGTAAATCTAACTACAGATCCAAGTAACAAGGTTAGTAATTTTTCTATGGTCTCAGGTGAGGGGGAGGTGCTTCCCCCATTCCTAAATTAAAGAATTTGCTGATAATTAAAGTTAAGAGACCGATTGAAAAACACGATCTCTACAACAAATTTTTGAGATCCTTTACCAAACAGTTTCAGAACAGGGTTCTATTTAACTCTGTTAGGTTACACCCTGCGGAGGTGAAGATCTCTTTTGTCTCGAATGACCTCGCCGCAAACTACATGGAGTACTTCTCCGCCAATTTAGCTGAATATGGTGAAATCTCATCCAAGCCTATCCTGGCCTCACTGAAAGTTTCGAATCTTCCCTGTTCAATGAAAAAAGAAGATATACGTTCTTTAATGGCTAAATTCAAGGTCACCAATCTGAGGTCAATGTGGGGTAGGGACGGGAATCCTATCGCGGTTGGCTTTTGCGATGGTCCCGTAAATATTGCTGAGTCCTTGTCTAATTCTGCGTCGAATCCTTTTATGGGTTTCAATATTAAATTCACGATCACAGAGAGGGATGATCTGACCTATCCCCACTGCAGCCGATGTCACAAATGGGGACACTGGGCCTCCAGCTGCAGTGGGACCCCTTCGTGTGGGGTCTGTAGCTCCACCAGCTGTCCTTCTCTTACAACTACCGATCGCTGCGAGGCCCCCCTTTCCTGCTCGAATTGCGGGGGGTGCCATCCTGCTTGGAGCAGGAAATGCTCTCTATTCAAAGAATATAGACAATTATTCTTGCTGAAACCGCCCAATCCGGCCAAGTCCTTCGCGGTCGCTGCAGCTCCACGTATGGATGACGCTGACATTCTACGGATTATCGACTTAAAGACTTCGAATGCTCTTCGGCAGATGGAGGAGTTAGTACGCTCTATCCTAACTGTTATCGGGACTAATCCTGTGCTTCCTGTTTCCTCGGTTCCGGAGTCGAAAAAGAGAGGGGCTTCAGCCCATGCCGTCCCCCCGCTAAAGATTGGGAAGCTAATCCAACAGAACACTAATACGGGAAATGAATATACTGCCCAGGGGCAAGTACCTTCCTTGGAGAGGGCTAGTGGTGGGAAGGGCAACCTTCCTGTACCTAGCACTGTCTAGGTAGGCAATCCCCCATCCAACTAATCCATCACAATGCAGAGTACTCGTGAGCCTTTTTCACTGAATATCCTTCAGTGGAACTCAGGTGTTTCCGCCCTTAGACCTTTATCTGGTAGAGATGCAGATGCTATAGTCTTTCAGGAGACGCGGTCAATCCGTCTTCCCCAGGACATTACTCGATTTATCCCAAAGCATATCTGTTCCCACTATACTCCGTACATAACCCCACCTCACTCCTCTTCATCTCAAGGACTCTTGACCTTAGTTAAGTGCTCTTTAAGGTCCTCCCTCCTATTAAACTACTCGTGTCCAGCCATTTCTTGTTTAGTAGTTTCACTCAGTAAGAACGGTAAACGCATAAGTCTAGCCAATGTCTACATCCGTCCAGGGGAAATTCACAAGAACCGTGACCTCCTGGATAGTATTATTGACAGCGGCTATGACATGATACTTTGAGATTTCAACGACAGAACTGGTCGTTGGATCAATGCAGCACTTCGCAGAGCTAGGAACGGTTATCTTATTCACAAACCCCCGTCACCTACCTTTCATTGCACATCAACAAATTCTATCCTCGACATTTTACTGCTTCACTCGAGGTGGTTGTTAAAACCCTTCTGCACGGAGAAGTCGAGCCAGCAATTGTCCACCTCTCATGACCTAATTCGTTAGAGGATTGAGGAAGATATGTTGCTTCGAAGGAGGTTTCAATTTGATCCGATCAGAGTGGCCCTCTTTCAAGAGGCTATCCAACTCTTTCCCAGAATAGGAAATGAGAGTTTGACCGAATTTAATACCTACCTCTATTCGCAAGCTACCGCGATTTTATCGACTACCTATAAAGGTCGAATATACAATCCTACTCCGACGAAACTCAAGGTCCTAGCGAAATTGCATAACATCCCTAATCTCTATGTTTCCGCCAGACAGGCTCTCTCGAATGAATACTGGATCACTAGATATAGGTTTCAGCTGAGTAGGGATAGGACGAGAATTGCTCGCCTTAATCCTTCTCAGTCTTCCTTTTGGAAGATTTTTAAGAAGGAGAAGTTTGTTCGCTGGAAGGATAGAGCATTGGGTTGGATAGGGAATGTTGGCCTTGATAAAGTTTTGGAGGAGTCACTAGCCCTACACAACTATGGAGCCACTCAATCACCTCAACCAAACTCGCCTTGGTGTAACTTCAGGAGTAGGGATCTATCTGTTACGGATATCCTTAACTCCTGGGGTTCACTCCCGGGCATCTCCAAATCCGTCGTTCCACTTTCTTCTCGGGTCTGTTAGCTTTTGACAGCTGATCAGAGAAGAGAGGTGGCCGTCACAATGCTTTTAGCCTCCCCTTCCGATTTAGCAGGCATCAATATTAGTAAGCGTGTTTTTATTCCTAAGAAAAAATCCTGCTCATGCCCTAAAGATCTGCGACCCATTTCGATTCAAAATGCCCTCGTGTCGATTTACGAAAAAGCGCTTGCGCGTAAAATCCGCGACCATTTAAGTAGGCGTAATTTGATCCCTCCAGGTTTTCATGGGTTCGTTAAAGGTCGCTCGGTCCATTCAGCAGTTGGTGAGGTGGAGCAGTTTTGTCGGGATAATAGCCATCGTCTAGTTGTGGCTGTTTTCCTTGACTTTTCTGCTGCATTTGACCGCAAATCCATTCCCTTTGTAATCTTTTCTCTCAGGTCCCTCGGGTTGTCTGCGAGAATTGTGAACAGGGTAGAGATTCTGCTGTACAACAAGCGATTTTATTATAAAGATGATTGAGATGCGCGTCAGTTCTACCCTATTACGGGTGTACCTCAAGGATTCCCACTTTCTCCTATCTTATATCTTGCTGCCTCTATTAACCTATTCAAAATATTTAAACGCGAACAACGTCTTGTGGTGTACGCTGATGACACTACAACCCTGTTCACTGGACACAGGTGTAAAGACGTAGTCTCTGACATCAGCCGTTTCTTTTAAAGATTAAAAGATCAGTTACCCATATCCAATCTTATTTTAAACTCAGCTAAATCGCAAGTGGTCGTCTTTCATGGCACACCTGCTACAAAGCAAAAACTTAAGAGATTAGCACTCTCTGCGCTCTCCTCCATATTTGCCTCTGAACCACTTCCCACCTTCACAAGTCGAGTAAAATACCTGGGGTTCACTGTTACGGTGAACTGGTCGGCGAAAGCTGACCTGGATAGACTCAAACGTATCCTGAAGAAAGCTAGGTGGGCCCGGAAACGGGCACAGCATCTGTCATTGGAAGGGAAAGTCCGGGTGCGCCTTTGGGGCACTTGGGCTATCTCGAGATTAGTCTTCTTCTCAAGAGGACGTCCCCCAAAGTAAAGGCTAAGGTTTCTTAAGCTCCTCGTCTCTCGTTTACCAAGCATAGTCCGCGCCGATTGGATTCTTCGGTGGGTGAAAGACTCCGGGTGGTTCAGTCGGAAGGCGGCGTGTTGGATCGGTTGGGGGCTCAGATCCCCCTGGACCTGAGGCCATGAAAGAGAAAGGGAAGATGAAAATAACGAAGGAAAATTCTGTCATTTTTTATCTGAGTTGGTTATGACCTACCTTTTTTATTCTTGTATGTTATATTTTGGTGTATTTAATAAAGTCTTTTTTATTTATTTATTTATAAAATGCAATTATAATAAACAATCAAACTAAACAATAATGGACATTAGAGGAAAAGTGAGGTCTAGGAATACAGGAAATAATAGTGTCACAAGGCAAAATAAACTTATCACCAAGTTTAATTCTATCCCGAATTAAGCATTAGTTTGTCTGCTAATGAACATATTGTGGCTTGTAGTAAATCTGAATGGGATGTATAGACTACAGTTTATGTTCAATATAGTACTAAATCCATGCTGTCATATCATTTATAACTGATATTTTTCTAATATCATTTATAATAAAATACGTATACCCTCTGCTGACTAAGGTGTATATTAAATATATTAAAAAATGGTTAAAAAATCAAAGATAAATTATACATATAGACTTCTATCTTAGTATATTTCACGTAAAAACTAAGAGAATTAATTTATACAATCAATCAAGATCAATCCGGATTAATATACGACGATTTTGCACCTATCTATACAGCGTTTTAAGATCATGCAAGAGATAATCAAACTAAACAATTATGAACATTAGGGGAAAAGTGAGGTCTAGGAATACAGAGATAAAGAAATGTATCACAAGGCAAAATAACTTTAGCACCGAGAGTAAAATTAGTCCCGAATCAAGCACTGTTTCGTCTGCCTATTAACGACATGATGTAGCGTGCAGTAAATCTGACTGGGATGTATGAACTACTGTTTATGTAACATCCAGTACTAAATCTCTCATGCAGAAAAAAGTTTATTTGTGAATTTTGTGCCTCTGAATTACTTTAAGGATCTGCAAGAGGTCGGCGTTCCTGTCAAGGTAATAATTCAGTCGTAGCAGCTGCTCCGATGACCTACAATCTTATAAACCTAAACGTATATGAATCAAATTACTACAACTTGACCCGGCAGTAGCACATTATTCGGCTTGAGATTTGGCGTTAATGCACTATATCTGTCCATCTATGTTTCCATTATCTTCTCAGCCAGCTTCCATAACTCCCAATATCGTTATTACAGCCCTAGTAGAGTATTTATCTTCATAATATATTATCTTCCAATCCTGTTCCCATATCTTCCTCATATGACCATACCTCTCAATGTACCCAGAGAGCGATTTTCTTCTCGCGGTGGATGTATTAAAATCTATAAGGTTAAGCTCTTATATTCCTATTCTCCCTAAAACCGTGACGATGATGTTTCCGCTTTCCGCCCGCGCATTGCCACGATTATTACTACCGATAGGCCGTCTCATTTCAGTGATATACCTCCACTTTCCGATTATCGTCTAAATAAATCCGTTTCTGCTCACGATTATTATCACCACCACTCTTAAAGGTTGATATTAGTATACGCTCCCATGCCTCCACTATCTTGTCTCCACGGTTTAAACTCGTGTCATCCTTCTCTGCTTGTCGAATTTTCCCTGATCGATCAAACCCTGACATTGCTAAACACTCCACTGCTATTCTTGAAAAGCGTCGAAGCGAAGTCAATGGCGAGTCATATCGTGCTATCAAAAATGGAAACAAAAAATTTTAGTGTAGTCCATCTACGTCTAAAAATCCGTTGGCGACCTGTCTCTCCTCATCATCTACTTATCTAGCCAACAATATAACAAAACGATCTTTTCGCTTAGTTATTCTTAATACACGTGCAATTTTTCACAAAACTAACTTATTTCTCGATCTTTTTGCTGAACAATTCCTAGATCTTTTGTCTCACTGAATCATGGCATACTGATTCTGAGGACCTTGTAATCCGTAATATACGTTTTTTCGGATTTTTTATTGTTGACTCAGCTCGCTTAATTGACTCAACAAAATCAACTACTTCGTCTAATCGTTGCGGAATCGTCGCCTTCGCTCGTATCCCTTCGTCTCTTGAAATCGATTTCACCTTACCCAGTACTATATTTGATTTACCCCTTTGTAAATATTCATTTTCTTTACTTATTTAACTTGCAATCATATATCGCACATGTTCATCTCGATCATCTTGCCAATTTTTTAATTAACTTGCCGATCTACTATAAGACCGTTCACTTTCTACCTTACCTTTAATTATCCTTAGGGATTTCAACTTCCGTCTTGATCGCTATGCTGATTCAGATTCCGTAAAACTTGTAAGTCCTCTGTACGACTTTGGCCTCCATTTACTAACAAATCTCCACACATTTTTTATAGCGCTCTTGATATTATCGCTTTTCCCAACAGTCTCATTGCATACGCTTTCTCTACAATCTCAGATCTTGTTTTTTCCAATCATCTCCTCATCACTGTTAATATCGCTATCCCGTTCATTCCTGTTCGCGCCTCTCTTACTTTAAGTCTACAATGCAACTCCTCGACCTTACTCTATTGTGTTTCGCTATCTTTGACTCTCATATCTTGTCGCATTCTGCAACATTTTGGACAGCGGATAGTCTATCCACAATTGTCAACAATGAGCTCTCTAAAATATTCGATTCTATTTTAATTCGTTAAAACTGAATTCCTAAACGCCTCTCGTGCGCCCCTGGTTCGACTCTGACTGAAAAATTTCTAAGCATATATACGTCATTCTTTTATAGTATTTCTTCGGTTTTTCAAACTGGATACACTTCTATCTCTAGTCACCGTGCTCATTACTTAAATCTTCAATGATCCCATCACTCTCTTATACGTGATAAATGTAAACTTTTTTGCAAAACAAGATCTCATCATCGTCTGGTCAAAAGTATACTTAGAGAACCTTTACCTCTCATCTTGTTCGCACTTCTAACGTTTACCATATCGATCCCCACGAGTTCTTATCTTATTTTAGTCAAAAATCACTACGATTATCTCCTCTATCCATGTAAATCATCAATCCTTGGATTGCACATAATGAAAATTTATTCCTGAGCTATTTCATCTTATGTTTCTTCTAGTTAAGTCACTAAGGTTCTCCTCTATATATCCAGTACCTCTTCGGCTGCCGACCCGTTCTCTACGTATGTTATTAATTCTATTCATTCCATTATATCACAGTTCGTTATCACCCTTTTCAATTGTTCCATTCGTAGATGCATTTCTCCATCAAACTAGAAAGCAGCCATCATACCTCCTATGCTAAAGAAACCGTCCCTCGATCCTTTACTTCCACTTTTTTACGGCCAGATTTCTCTTTTTCTAACCTTATCTATGCTCCTTAACCGTCTTGGGTTATATCAAGTCAATATATACCTTATTTTATCAAAAGGGTATTACTCATTTTTCAATCTGCCTTCCGTTATAATCACTCTCCTGAACTTCTTTGTCTAAAAGTATTCATTGATCCACTTCTAGCCCGCGATATAAAACTATATATTGTTGTAATCTCTTTTGAACTGTCTTCTGCTTTTGATATTGTTGGTCATTATGTTCTACTATCTCGGCTTCGACAAGACTACAGTTTCTTAGCTCCTACTGTAGCCTGGTTCACATCTTATCTCTCCAAATACTCTTTTTGTATTCACCCAAACTCCTATTCATCTATATCTTCCAACTCTCACGGTGTTCCACAAGACTCCGATTTAGGTATTTTTCTTTTCATCCTTCTTCTCGGCGACTTGTCTTATTTAACTCGTTCCATACCTTTCATCTAATGCAGTATACCTATGATATCCTTCTCTACTTTCAAACGTATCATATCTGTATCTACGACACCCCGCTACTTCTACCATAAATTGCCTTATGTCTATCTCCAACCATCTTTCATATCTTCGACTATCTCTTAATCCAAAAAAAGTCCCAAATAATGTGATTCATCCCTCATTACATAGACATAATTCCATTTATTTTATTTGTTGATTCGATCATTTTCACAATCGTTTACAATGTTTTTCTTAGGTTTTTATTTCGACAATTTCCTCTCCCTTAATCCTTTTGTTCATGACAAAGTTCGTGATTCTTTCGTATTTATTCGTGACCTCCGTTACATTCATAGGCTTATCGACTCCTATTCTTTTTCGTTCTTATATCGTCTGTCTTATTTCCCAGAATCGATTATTGCCTTAGATTATTTGCTTACTCTTCGAATTCTGCGCTTTTACCTCTCCAACGAATAATAAACTATTGTGTTCGTGTCCTTTTCCGTCTTTGCCGCTTCGACCATATCCATATTAAACTTTCCGTCCTATAGTGGTCCACAATAACCTTTGTGTTGAATTTCGTTTACATATTGTTACCTTTGGTCTTCTATTTTTGCATTCACAATTCTACTTACATTTTGCTTATCTTGATCATGTGCGTTCTGCCTTCTTGGCTCTGGGATAAAGTAATTCTCTACTTCTCCACGTCCCTCCGCATAGAAACAATTATGACATCCGCTCTTTTATCGTCGCTGCTAGACTTGCATGGAATTCTTTACCAGCATAGTCCGTTCTTCCTAGTTGCTTCCACTAATCAAACACCGTCTACGTTTCTGCACTATGGCTCCATCTCCACCACAATAAACCAAGAAATCAATTTCCGCAGCATTGTATCCAGTCGCAATTCTATCATGCATTTTCAACGAACTACTCAACATTTCTCACCGACGCCTCGCCACATTTCACTCATCTCCCTTATCTTCAATATAATCGCTTGAATTATAACATTTTTTCATTTTACATTTTATTTTTTTGTAAAAAAATTGAATATAGTGGCATATGTTGGCATATAGTGTCATATGCCACCATAAATAAATAAATAAACATTTGAAAACGAGCACAATTACACGAATCTTTCACAAAATAATACTTTTATATTAAGCCATAATGTTAAGCTATAATACTTATGACCTTCATAGAATCCAGCTAGTCATTGAAAAGTTGCACAATACTTTCCTGTGAATTTGTAGACTACTTACCGGTCTGACATTTTTCAAGCGTTAGTTTGAAAAGTGTCAGATTATCCCCTTTCCTAATGATTAACGTACAAACGTCAACGCAGGATGATGTTGATGTTTAGATAGTGCTGCAACTGTTTCGTGATGCCATTCGTACACTACTTTGCAGACATGTTTAGGATTAAAGCATAGAGCAGTATAACATCATTGCATTTCACATTTATTTCAAAAACAATCAGTTGAATAAATAAATTATCATTTCATACAACTTTTTTTAATTAACACGAATAGGAAAGTATAATCCTGCATGCTTTTTACAACCTTCGTCGGGAAGCTTAAACCGGAATGTGCTTACCGCAGACGCCTAGCTTTCAATGGGGGTTAGGCTAGGCCTACCACAGATAGTGTGGTCGGCGCATTCCGGGTTAAGCTTCCCGACGAAGGTTGTAAAAAGCATGCAGGTTTATACTTTCCTGTTTGTGTTCATTAAAAGAAGCTGTATGAAATTCTTTCTTATTAATATACGTCACCAGTAGTTAAAATTCATATAACCACTAGGTGTGGAGTGACGAAAATAAATTTAGCATTTGGGCTGGAGCTTTGCTCGTGCTTTGCAATTGCTGTATACAAGCGTTTTGCTTGATCAGCAAACTCAGTTAGCTGACGATGGAAGGAACGACAGCACACGTGCTGCCATGTGAAGCCACTACTTTAGCGAACCCTACCAGATGTAAGGCTGGTAACCGGTGGAGGAGCGTGCGCTCAGTGACTTCCATTCAGAGGTTTACTGAGGAGTAAATATTGTCGAAGTTGTGTAGCTACAGGGCCACACTGTGAGACAACCCTGTATAGATGAGTATACTAAGGTTGAAATGCCCCATTGGGGGCTAGGCGACCGTGGTAGGCGCATTCCGGGTTAAGCTTCCCGACGAAGGTTGTAAAAAGCATGCAGGTTTATACTTGTTCGTGTTAATTAAAAAAGTTATGAGATTCTTTCTTATTAATATACGTCACCAGTAGTTAAAAATCATTATTTATTGGAGCGATTTCATGTTCACATCATAGAGATGAAGATGAAAATATAATACTTTTTCATATATTATATGATTTTTAATTTGGCTACTGACTATCTTCTTAGGGGCAATTTTTATAAATTTTATCATGACAGAAAAATGACAATTTACATTACAATGTACTATTAGCATGTCAAGCTAATGCCGTCAATATTCATTTTGATAAAGATTTAATCGATTATATTATTGAATCTGGATTTATTTTTATTAATAATACATACATGTTACATTGTGCCATTATGTTAAGATTTATAAGAAACAACACCAAATCCAGTTCATTAATTTGTTGCTATATATCGGTACATTTACCAAAACCACATATTGAATTATTTATTGAAATAATTTATAGCCTCTTGATAGAAGGATATTAATCAGTCCTCACATAACCGTTTGCTTTGTTTATTAAATTTTGTCAAGATAAATTACGTCATTGTTTTAACATAATAAGTTATATTGATTCGAGATATTAATTTGTTTTTATTTTTTATCATAACACCCTATTTTTATTTAGCATCAATATTTTTTATTCAAGACGACTAAGAAATATTAAATTTGAAGTAATCTAAAAAAATGTATATTAAACATTATTTATGTTAAAAATGATATTTATCTTTCTAATTCAGTATCGGTTAAGTAAATATGTGAAAATTCCTCAAAACAATAAAAATGTCTAATTGAAATTAAATAAGAGTTTATTAAAATTTTATTGCGTAGTTAACCAAATTGAAAAACTGTCGTTAAGAACGATAAAATACAATAATTTAGCCAAATATATCTGGTTCGTAAAATACTACTCTTTAAATTATAAGTATGCAATGTTATGTTTGATTTCTTCCGTGTCTACTGTCAGCCTGGCAACCAGAACGTTTAATTTAGCGCTCTTTCTCTACATGATAATTTCAAACTCTGAAGCAAAACGAAACAAAAATTTTATTTTGGTAAGTTACTTTTTTATGTCTCTGTTTAACTATGAAGATAGTAGAAATACATTTGATAACCAAAATGTTTTCTTAAGTGGAGTTGATAGTATTTCTTCTTTAATTTTTTCATCCAATGTTAATTACAAAGAAAGAATAAATGAGGAGACAGGATCTCTAATAGATAAAATTATCGACATCTTAACTATTTCATCTGGCATCGACAAATATACAATAATTTCTAAAATATTGGAAAATGATTTTAAGTTACAAAAAATTATAGATTTTTGTTCATCGAACATTAAGGCCAATGAAAAATCAAGTTTATCTGAAAGTTTAATATCGCGGGAAAACGTGTCAAAATCTGACATTAACATCAAGATTTCAAATGAGCATGTTAAGCTTCCCGAATACGTTTTAACAAAGAATATCGATGAAGCTATTATTATATCAGTCGTCGCTTGGACAGATAATGGCGACGGCAATTACATCCTTAATAAAGAGGTGAGTGTATTTATAAATGAATCGATATCAGCATTACCACCAGGTAGTGTAGGAATAATGATTGTTATATTCCCAAAATATCGTCACAATAATGGCATTGAACGAAGAAATGAATCTAATGATTCTTTCGGATCACTATTCACGTTTCGATTTGCAGTTACACCAACATTGAACGAGATTTTTAGTAATTTTCAATCTGTCACTAGCAATCAAGTAAAAAATAAAATATCGTCAGTCGCTGCTAACGCATGCATGTTATTACAGAAGGTATATTTGCCAATATTATCGAAAATGAAAGGATCTTCTATTGACAAGTTGTTACAATCACTTAATCTAACAAATCAAATTCTTAATTCCTCGGAACAGTCATTTCGAAATTTTCAGCTTGCATTGCCATCATCACTAACTTATAAATTAACGCAATCAGGAACAGTCCATTACAATATAGATTACAACAGTCAACATTTATTAGAACGAACAGTATTATTACTAGAAAATGGACAGGACATCTCGTCCATGATACTGGAGTTATCAGTGATTCCATCGGTTGTGCGACAATCGGAACTTTATCTTGAATTGATTATGAACAAAGTTAAATATGTGCTATCACTGCTGACAGAAATAAGGTGGAGAACGGTTACTTGTCCAAGTAACGAGAATATAAAGCTAACTGGACTCGATGCCGAGATTGAATTTTGGCGAAATGCCAATGTTCAACTGGCCACTTTGCTCAAAACTGTATCTCATCCAAGACATAAGGTGAATGTGTATTTGTTAAGGGCTGCTATATCTAGCAATAAGTTGCTTGAATGGTTTAATTGTGAAAAAAGATTAGTAAGTAATTTATGTGAAGCCCAAGAAAATTTTAAATACTTATTATCATTATCAAAAATAAGTAGTCCAATATACGGCAGTGATCCTGTTATGATGAAACAATTTTTGCCGTCACTGATGTATTCTGTCAAACTTATGTGTAAATTATCAAGATACTATTCAGAACCTCGACATATGAGTGATTTATTGCTTTGTTTGTGTGCGCAAATTGTGCAATGCTGTAAAAAATGTCTTACTTGTAATGTTGAGGATAATTTAATTAGCATGAAGGATCAAACATTTGAATTAGTAGAAGAAGTTTGTCATATGCACATTGATTTAACTAACGAACTTTTGGAAATGACCGTAAGTGGGACACGAGAAAAGGCTGCATCTTCAATGCCTTTAATAGGTCACGTTTATATGGCTATGGAAGCATTAGATAATGTTTCAACAGAATATACCTTCAGCCCGATTAACATGTTTCTACTGCGAATTCAGAAAATAATTCATGTCCGGAATACAATTAAGAAATACGGATCACAACTTAACAAGGTTACATTAAGAGATTTTTCGATGGAAGCGGAACATCTTGAAGAATTGCTAAGTAAGCTGATAGCTAGTCCAGACAGTTTTTCCGAACATTACACACTTCTTCTTGAGGAGGAAGATCCTACTTTTGAACGATGGTATAAAGATATCTTTCTTTCGGATCTAGATATTTTGAATAAAGCTTTGATTGAAAGCTTAGAGTATCGAGTTCACAAAATTTTTAAAAGTAAATGCAGAAGCATCAACGAAGTGTTACGATGTCTTAAAAGTATAAAATCTATGGAAATAAATGATCTAAGAAAATGTGTGATTAAATTATATTCTGAAGTTGTTCTATACATTATTAACACGGAATTTCCTTTAGTAATGTCGATATATGAACGTGAGAAAAGGAACGCGAGCTATTTTAATCTCACCACTTATGAGACAGTATCGCAAATTCAATGGGTTCGGGGATTGTATTACCGAATTAAGAAGCCAGTAAATGAAATTTTGAGTGTCGATTGCATTTCCGATGCCGAAAAAGATTTGCTCAAACGAGAATTTGATAAAAGAGCACAAACACTCACCATGCATGAGTTACTTACACATAGACATTGGTTGCAATCATTAGAACATCTTCCCAATGCTTTGAAGTCTCCTATTTTTATTGAAAATCAACACGAAGATAGCAAGCAAAATTATTATAGTACATTCTTTCGAGTAAATGAAACAGTTGAAAACATAAATTCGAAGAATGGATTATCGCTTCTCCACCTAAACTTTGATCCATTTATTGAATGTGCAGCTCACACAACTCGGGAATTACTTGATATGAACATATCATGTCCATCTATATGTGTTGACTTACTTAATAATTGGTCAAATTTAGAGGCTAATGCTTATCGGTTAAGAAACATAGTAAGAATTTATAATTATATTCAAATTCGTTCATCTGAAAGAACATACAGAAATGTCATTAAAAAATTATTTTGTGAGTACCCGTCTAAATTATACAGTTTACTCCAGGAAGGTAAAATTATTTACAACTGGCAATCACCGGGGTTAACAAAGTACACAGGACAGTGTGAACGGGAAGTTGATATGATGGAAAATCTCGTCTATCGAGTTGAATGGTTAGTAGCGAATCGTATCCATAAACATTTAGATACCTTATTTAACATTTCTTTGATGACAATTCCAAATGTTACATCAAAAACACACGTGTCCAATTATAACGGGCAACAAGTTAACGAAAAACATCAATGTATTACTTTAGAAGAGTTTGCTCAACTAACCAAAAAGGACACGTTAACTGCAGCCGTTAGTATTGCCGCACTAAATTCCAAAATTGAAAACGCGGTTTTAGATTTAATTGAAATGCTCACAGAAGCATGTGATGATCAGGCTGGGTCAATTACTTTTCAACCGTGTCATGGGTCAACAGTGAAACTTGGAAGGCTTGGAAAGTTACAACGGTCTATTGTTCAGACATTTGCTTTGACCGACAAAGGTCTTCGCAAAATCCATCAGCTACGTTCTATTCCAACATCTCAGCAAACCATAGAAGACAGCGAAAATAAGTCGAATGAAGACGGTAAACAATTGCAAGAAATTAATGGTGAATTAGCACGGGTATGGAATTACTATGAAGGACGTATGACTGAAGGATTAATTTATATAACAATAAACTCGTTAGACAAGCTTCGGGAACACTTATTGAGTAGAAAACGTGTTCAATTAAATAAAGATGAAAAATGTAAAACAGCTTTATACGTTCAAAGCTCTGATGCTCTAAATGATGAACATGTACAAACACCTGTCTTCTGTGTTGATGTTATTCTAGAGGATCAGACAATAAAATTGAGTCCGAGTGTAGACAAATTGCAGCATAGCGTGAGTCAGGTGGTGCAATATATTTTAAATGTTTCAAAAGGAGTCAAGAGATGGGGTCAATCGAAGGAATTGAAAGCGGACATGATTCACTGTATAGACTACCCAGGGAGACTTGATGCAATGCGAGGAGACATCGACGTATTTCAATTAATTTTAAAGAAATTGTCTACTTTGGATTGTAAATTCGTTCCAGAAAATGCAAAATCCACTGATGTATATAATTTATTTGAGTTACCTCTGGCGGTTTTATATAATGATATTCGCACAGATGTTGAGGTAAACCGAATTTACAAGGATTTATCAAATTGCATTGCTATGAATAAAGAAATTTTTGAAAGTAGTCTGCAGTATTTATACAAATACAGTTATATTTGGCAATCAGATGAAACCATATCGGATAAAATTGTAGCTATAAGAAGGGAAGATTTTGAAATTATGTCCATACTTAACGGATTAAGTGAACTTGACAATATGGTAAAATCTGTACAACAGATTGAAGATTATCAAAACATCTTTCCATTAAAGCTAATCATGACACCTTTTAAAAGTAGTATCGTTCAACAAGCCGTAAATAGAAAACTAAAAGCATGTGAACACGTTAAAAAACTGTTAATTGAAAATGCATCAAGTATTCATATGTTTATGCAGAGATTAATAAAAAAACTAGACAAGGAACTTCGTTCTGTAGATGACTTTAAGACCGTTCTATCCGCAATTAACGCAACACGAAGTTCTCAACCTAAAATAGAAAGATCTTGTATGAAGTTACGTACAGCTTTTAATGCAATAGCTTATCATTATCCTGAAGCACAGCAAAGCTTGCGGCCATTTAATATCACGGATATGTCTGAGGAGCTTGCACGCAATTATGAAGAATTAATAGCAAAAGCTGAATTAGCACATTATGACATTTTAAAATCTAGAAGTATGTTCGTAAATGATCTATTAAATGACATTGAAGTATTTAGTAGCGAACTTAACGAATTTGACAATCAATACCAAACTACAGGACCAATGATAGAAGGAGTCGCTGCTAAAGAAGCAAGCGATAGAATGAGATTGTTCAGTTCGAAGTTTGATCTCTTATGGCATCGATACCGATCTCTTTATGAAGGCGAGCAACTGTTCAATTTACCGCATCGTAAGTTTAATAGACTGTACTTTCTCAAGAAAGAGCTTACCAGTTTTAATCGTCTTTACGCGTTGTTTGATCAGGCAAACCAAACCATAGATCGGTTCAAAGATACAGTGTGGTCAAAAATTAACATTAGCTTAATGACAGACGAAATATCGGACTTAATGTCACGATGTAAAAGAATGCCAACTAGTCTCAAAAAGTGGCCAGCTTACCGGGAACTATCTGAGCTTATAGCTGAATTTCTTGAAAAGATTCCGCTTTTAGAAATGCTATCTAACAAAGCTATGCAAATACGGCACTGGCAAAACATGGAATCAATTTTTAATTTACCTTTGAATGTTTCGGACGATGCTTTCCAAGTAGGACAGTTAGTTGGTATTCCAATGATTGAAAAGAAAGAACAAATAGAAGATGTGTGTATTCGTGCAATGAAAGAACAAGAAATCGAAGCCAAACTTAATTCGCTTGAATCTGAATGGCGAACAAGAGAATTTAAACTTGCACCTTTTAAAATGAGAGGAGACATAATACTTAAAGGTCAAGATACATCAGAGGCAATATCAGCAATTGAAGATTCAAATCTAATATTGGCGAGTTTGGCTTCAAACCGATATAATGAACATTTCAAGGCTGATATTCAAAAATGCATTGATGATTTAGCGATTACTTATGAAGTTACGACTAAATGGATTCAAGTTCAGAATTTATGGGTATACTTGGAAGCAGTGTTTATAGGAGGAGATATTTCAAGACAATTGCCTTTGGAAGCACGGAAATTTAATGCAGTGGATAAAATGTGGTTAAAAATGATTACAAAAGTGAAAGAAACGCCGAACATATTGTCGTGTTGTATATCTTACGATAATAATCTTGAAATGTTAGATTTTATGCTATCTCAATTGGACATGTGTCAAACGTCATTAGCAGGATATCTTGAATCAAAAAGATTGATTTTTCCACGATTTTACTTTCTATCTGATCCGGTACTATTAGAAATTCTCGGTCAAGCTTCGGAACCTATAAAGTTACAGCCATATTTCAATGCATTCACTGAAAGTGTAAATTCAGTTAAATTTAACGAATCTAGCAAAGAAACGGAAGATTACGCGGGTAAATCAAGCGGACAATCACAGCAACATTCAAGTATTCTAGCAATACAGAGTGAAGATAATGAAGTATTGGAGCTGGTGCGTCCTGTGTATACTAAGAAAACTACGGTTGAAGAGTGGCTTGGTGATTTTCTTCTGTCTTGTCAGGACACAGTTAAAGCTAGAATACAGAAATGCGTAGCTTCCATGGGTAATAGCGAATTTGATTTACAATCCTTCTTTTTAGAGGAAAACCAACAATTTGGATTAATCATACTACAATTACTATGGACAGCGACTAGCGAAAATGCAATAAAAAATCAGCTAAAAACAGGTAACTCTGTTCGTAAGGCTAGCAAATATTTCCAACTGCTTCTCGATCAACTAATTGAAAGAACTGTAGATGATCTATCATCAATGAACAGATTAAAATATGACACATACATAACCATACATATTCACCAAAGAGATGTTTTTAGCGACCTAGCAAACCTAAATTTAAAAGATGTTCGCGATTTTGACTGGACTAAACAAAGTAGATTTTATTATGAAGACGTTACGAACTCGATGGTTGTTAGTATTACCGACGTAGATTTTATGTACGGGAATGAGTTTCTTGGGTGTAGTGAACGATTAGTAATAACACCTTTGACAGATAGGTGTTATATATCATTAGCACAAGCATTAGGAATGTGCTATGGTGGCAGTCCAGCTGGCCCAGCAGGTACAGGCAAAACCGAAACAACCAAGGACATGGCAAAATCGATAGGAAAGTACTGTATTGTACTTAACTGTTCAGAACAATTTGATTACAAAGGACTTGGTAAGACATTTAAGGGCTTAGCCCAATCAGGTTGCTGGGGATGCTTTGACGAATTTAACAGAATAAATTTGCCTGTTTTATCCGTGGCAGCCCAGCAGATTCAAACATTATTACATGCAAAACGAAACCGGCACAGTGAATTGATATTCACAGACGGTCAACGAATTTCTATGGATACTTCTTTCGCGATAATAATAACAATGAATCCAGGATACGCGGGTAGACAAGAACTGCCTGAGAATTTAAAAGTTAATTTCAGAGTTGTCGCAATGATGGTCCCAGATCGACAGATTATAATACGTGTTAAATTGGCCAGTTGTGGATTCAAAAACAATGTGATACTATCTCAGAAATTCTATTTACTGTATAAATTATGTGAGGATCAACTCAGTAAGCAAGTTCACTACGATTTTGGTATGAGAAATGTTCGTGCTGTTTTAAGAACACTGGGCACTGCAAAGAGACAAAATGCTGAAGAAGAAGAATCGGTTGCTGTTCTCAGAGTTTTAAGAGATATGAATCTATCGAAATTAGTTGATGAAGATGAACCGCTATTTCTATCACTACTTAATGATTTGTTTCCGTCAGTCTCCATAAAAGCAGACAATAAAGATGATTTGCAAGTAGCTATTGATTTTAAATGTAACGAACTAAATCTATGCAATCATGCAGATTGGAATTTGAAGATCCTTCAATTGTATGATACACAACTTGTTCGTCACGGTATAATGGTGCTTGGGCCTAGTGGTGTCGGTAAATCATCTTGCATTACAGTGCTGCAAGGAGCGCTAACGATTATGGGAACACTGACACGAGAATATCGAATGAATCCAAAGGCGATAACATCGGCACAAATGTTCGGCGAACTTGACGTTGCCACTAACGATTGGACGGATGGAATATTCTCTATTTTATGGAGACGATTTCTTAAAATGTACAGTAACAGCGTTAGGAAACAAAGAAAAGAAGCCTGGTGGATGGTATTGGATGGTCCTGTTGACGCTGTTTGGATCGAAAATTTAAATTCAGTTTTAGATGATAACAAATTGCTAACATTGGCAAATGGTGATAGAATACCAATGGCTACGAATGTCAAAGTAATATTTGAAGTGCATAATATTGATAATGCTAGTCCTGCAACCGTGTCCAGAAACGGTATGGTATACATGAGCAGATCGACCCTATCGTGGCGTGCTATTGCACAATCATGGTTAGCTTCAGATAAAGATAAAAAATACAAGAATGCGATTTACAAAATACTTGACAATGTCTTCGATAAACTAGAACAGTATGTACGAATAAATTTATCACCTACAATGTCTGCTTATGAATGTAACTACATTTCACAGATGCTAAGTCTAACTGACGGTATAAATGCAGAGTTTGATCAATATAATGGCAATGAAGATGTTTTAAAGCGTCTTAGTTCTTTCACAATTATTTGGAGTTTTGGTGCACTTTTGGAGCTTGATGATCGTTCTAAACTGGAAGTTTTTATACGAGATAATTTAAGTGATCAGTTGAATTTGAATGACCAAAGTTTTTCAAATACAATTGTAGGAAACAGTACACAATCTGTATTTGATCATTTTCTAAGTAAAGAAGGTGTTTGGGAACATTGGTCTCGCTTAGTAAATGATTGGAAATATCCAATGGAAAGTGAATCGCTTGTTGAATATTCGAAAATTTTAGTTCCTAATGTTGACAATGTAAGAACAATGTATCTGGTAGATTCCATTGCTAAGCAGAAAAAGCCGGTTTTACTCGTTGGAGAACCAGGCACCGCGAAAACGGTTATTATCAATAATTATATGTCAACTAGTTATGACGCTACAGTACACGAATGTAGGACAATGAATTTCAGCTCAGCAACAACACCAAATCAGATCCAACGCACACTTGAAAGTTATTTTGACAAGCGCGTTGCAAACACTATCGGACCAGCAGAAAATAAGCATATGACCATATTCATTGACGATTTAAGTATGCCTATGGTAAATGAATGGGGAGATCAAACAGCTAACGAAGTTGTTCGCCAGGTTATCGAATTTAACGGATTCTATAGCTTAGATAAACCTGGTGAATGGACAAATATAGTAGATATTCAATTTTTAGCTGCTATGATAAAGCCGGGTGGCGGTCGTAATAATATTCCAGAACGACTAAGACGACATTTTATCACTTTTAATTGTACTCTTCCAGGAAACGAAGCTATGGATAAAATATTTATGTCAATTGCAAACTACTTTCATGAAAGCAGAGGATTTTCCATGAACATTATTAATGCATGTAGCTGTATTGTGGAGGCCACAAGGCAAATATGGCAAGCAGTTAAACTAAAAATGCTGCCAACTCCTGCAAAGTTCCACTATATATTTAATTTAAGAGATTTGTCTAAAATATGGGAGGGAATTATTCAAATCAATAGTGCAGAGTGTTCAACTGTTAAGGAGTTAGTTCATTTATGGAGACACGAATGCTCACGAGTTTTGTCAGATAGACTAATTATCGAATCTGAAATTGAGTGGTTTAAAAACGTTCTCAATGATGAAACTG
Source organism: Pomphorhynchus laevis (assembly GCA_012934845.2). Lineage (NCBI taxonomy): Eukaryota > Metazoa > Acanthocephala > Palaeacanthocephala > Echinorhynchida > Pomphorhynchidae > Pomphorhynchus > Pomphorhynchus laevis. The sequence goes on along the minus strand of WNNJ02001453.1, from coordinate 21,638 downwards.
CTAAGCTTACACATCGATTAATAGAGAAGGAAACCGAACAAGAAGCGGGTGCTAATTCAGTGAGGGAAAGTTTTGCCAGCATTGGAGATAGCAGTAGACACACAATAAATGCCGTTGGGGTAAGATCCTCACGGCATAATGCTAAAATATCGTTAAAAAAATCTGGAGACATGGCTAACTCATATGAAGATGAATTATTCTGTGACTTTCAACGAGCTGAAATAGAAGTAACCGACGATAATGTGGATAATCTTGAAGCCGGAGATAGTTTACAACCAAGAGTATATGAACGTGTTTTAGATATGGAGAATATACGTAATATTCTTAAAAATAACATGGAAAGAATGAACGTGGAAGTTAGAGGCAATAATATGGATATTGTATTTTTCGATGATTCAATAAAACATTTGCTACGAGTATCAAGAATAATAACAAAGCCTAAAGGACACGCGCTGCTTGTAGGCGTCGGAGGTTCAGGAAAGCGATCGATGGCTGCTTTGGCTGCTTACATTTGCGGTCATAAAATTTTTAAGATTATGGTCACCAGAATTTACAATGTGGCTTCATTTCTAGAAGATATGCGTCTTTTGTATAAGATGGTTGCTAAGAGTGAAAGAGGTGTATCTTTTATTCTAGCGGATACTGATATTAACGACGAGCAGTATCTTGAATATGTTAATAATATGTTGAATACCGGAGAAATTCCAGGGTTGCTAGGAAAAGAAGATTACGAACCTATTTTGAATGAGCTGGCTTTTAGTATCAAAAGAATGAATCCTAAAGCCATTATCACGAGAGAAACGTTAATGCAGCATTATTGGCAAAGAATACGTGCTAATCTTCACATTATTCTTTGTTTGTCACCAGAGAACAAACGGTTTAGAGAGAGGGCAATGAAGTTTCCTGGTCTCATCAGTGGATGTACTATTGATTGGTATCATAAATGGCCTATTGAAGCGTTAACTAGTGTGTGTAGTTATTATCTACATAAATTTGAGATGGACTGTCGACCGAGTACTAAAACCGCCGTTATAAAAGTAATGAGTCAAATTCACGATGATATTTCAACAACCTGTAGCAAATATTTTGAACTTACTAGAAGACTTATTAGTGTAACTCCGAAATCGTTCCTATCATTTATTACTAGTTATCAACAACAATATATGGAGAAAAGAGAATACCTAGAGAAAGAAAAAACAAAGATGAAAATTGGAATCGACAAACTGCATGAAGCAGCTGAACAAGTTAATTCAATTTCAGCAGAGTTGGTAGGAAAGGGGAAAGAAATCGACGATTTAAATTCTATTGCGTCAGAAGAGTTACGTAGTACTGAGGGTATAAAGAAAAACGCCGAGCAGCAGGAGGAACGTGTAAAAAAAATAAAGCATGATGCAGAGTCAATCGTGGAAATAATAGCCGAACAAAAAGAGGCAGCTGACCGAGAGATGGAGCCAGCAAAGCATGTACTGGACGAATGTAAAAAGGCTTTACTTGAAATCACGAAACCAGATATTGATTATTTAAAAAAGCTTCCCAACCCACCACAGTTAATAATGATTATAATTGATTCCATTCTTATACTTTTAAGATACAGAGTTGGTGCAATTACGATAAACACGAACGTAGGTAGCAAATTACCCCCATTTTACAATACAAACAATAGTGAGATAAGCAAAATGCTCGGTAATCCACAGATAATGAAAATGCTATACGAACTTAATCCTGATGAGCTCAACGATGAAATCCTGGAGTTAACAGGAGCATATTTTAAATATGTAGGATATGATTATAATATGGCTTACAAAGTTTTCAAAAATCTAGCTCCCCTGACAAATTGGGCAAAGAAAATGGAGCAATACTATGATAAAAACAAAGCTGTTTTACCGCTCAAAAACAATGTGCGTAAACTAGAATTCAAGCACAAGAAAGCACAGTTGAAGTTAAACAAGGCAGAGGCAGAGTATCAGAAGACAAATCAGATCCTTCAGAAATGTCTTGTTCAATATCGCAAGGCAATGGACGAGAAGAAAGTAGTTCAAGATCAATACGATGCGTTACAACATCGACGAGATACAGCAGCAAGTTTGATTGATGGTCTAACTGACGAAAGGAAGCGATGGAGTCGACAGAGTATAGATTTTGAACGAACAATTAAAAGACTACCTGGAGACGTTCTCTTAGCTACGGCATTTATATGTTATGCAGGACCGTTTAGCCAAAATTTCAGGAATCTGTTGACAGAAAATTGGCTAAAAATTATAAGACAAGAAAGAATTCCGTTGACAGATAGGTTTGATATTGTAAATAATATGGTTGATGAGGCCCGCATAAATGAATGGAATCTTGAAGGTTTACCCGCCGATAGATTGTCAACTGAGAATGGAATAATCATTACTAAAAATAACAGATATCCTTTACTCATTGATCCTCAGTTACAAGGTAAAACATGGATTGTTAACAAAGAATCTCAAAATGATTTGATAATAACACAGTTAAACTCAAAGTCTTTCAGAGATCAGCTAGAAAAATGTTTATCAGGTGGCCAAACACTTCTTATTGAAGATGTTGAAGAAGAACTGGACCCAACGATGGATAATGTGCTGGACAAAAAGTACTTTAAATTAGGAACTTCGATGAAATGTAAAATTGGAGACAGAGATGTTGATGTCAATGACAATTTCATGTTGTATATTACGACAAAACTATCAAATCCAGAATTTCCGCCAGAAACATTTGCACGATGTGCAGTTATTGACTTTGCAGTAACTATGCTTGGTTTGGAAGAGCAATTACTTGCAATTGTAATAAACCACGAACGAGCGGAAATTGAAAGAGAACGAGTGATCACAGCAAAAGAAATGTCAGCCAACCAAAAGCGGTTGAAAGAACTTGAAAATAGTTTGCTATTTAAATTAACAAGTATTGAAGGATCCGTGCTAGACGATTTGGAACTTATTCGAGTACTAAATGAGAATAAATCTACTGCTAATGATATAAAACAGAAGATGATGATAGCAGAAAAAACGAGAGTAAAATTAGAATTTGCTCGTGAGGAATACAGGTCTGTTGCAATTCGTGGGAGCGTACTGTATTTTATAATTACAGAAATGGCATTAGTAAATCACATGTACCAAACGTCTCTTCATCAGTTTCTTGAAATTTTTAACGAATCAATGGATAGCAGCTATAGTAACAGTTATAGCATTAAATCAACTAACTCAAATCAACGCGCAAATGATATCGTAAAACTCTTAACAGAAATGACTTGGAATTATGTCTCGAGAGCAATTTACCGTCATGATAGACTCTTGTTTACTTTACTTTTAGCCTTAAAAATAAAATTAAGATCTGGTGATATTAAAATCAACGAATTTATGGCATTTGTTAAAGGTGGTGCTAGCATTGATTTAGATAGTTGCCCTCCCAAACGATATAGCTGGATTGATAACGTAACATGGATGAATTTAGTCGAAATAAGTCATATTCCACGCTTCAGAAATATAATGCAGCATCTAAAAGAAAACGAATCTAAGTGGAAAGTTTGGCAGAGCTCTTCAAAAATTGAAGAAACTAATCCGCCAATACCGCTGAACGAAGGTATAAATTATGAATTTGACAGATTACTAATGGTACGTGTATGGAGTCCTGATAAAATTATAGTCACGGCTCAAACCTTTATTGCTCATACAATCGGTAAACAGTTTGTTCAACCATACATATTGAGAATTGAAGATTTAGTTAATGAAAGTAATTCAAAGAAGCCTATACTTGCTTTGCTATCAAGTGGTAATGATCCCACTAATTCGATTGTGTCGATAGCTGCTAAAAAATGCAAGGAGATATCAATTGTGGCATTAGGACAAGGTCAAGAGCAACATGCAAGATCTGCAATGCTACATGCGATGCAAACCGGCAATTGGATACTCTTGCAAAATTGTCATCTTGGTCTTGATTACCTAAACGAATTCTATGTTGAACTTAACACAATTGATAGTCACCAAGATTTCAGAGCATGGCTGACTACCGAGTATAATGAATACTTCCCCATACAAATGTTACAATGCGCTATTAAATTCACCAATGAAGCTCCACAGGGAATTCGAGCCGGTTTATTCAGAACTTATCAAAATGTAACTCAGGAATTTATCGAGGCAATTAGTGCAAAACCATGGCCTTCATTGATATATTCTATATCATACTTGCACAGTGTGTTTCAAGAACGAAGAAAATATGGTCCGATGGGTTGGAATGTACCCTATGAATTTAGTCAAACAGACTGGGAAGCGTCACTTAAATATATTCGTAATCTATTAGCACGTTACGACAAAAATCCTATAATTTCATGGAAGGCTTTACGCTACATGATTGGCGAGATACAATATGGTGGTAGAGTGACTGATGACATGGATCGACGGCTAATTCTATCCTATAGCAAATTATGGTTTAAAGAAGCTCTTTTAACTGATCGCTTTGATTTTTGTCCTCCAACAAATATTTACTCAATACCGCAATCTGGCAAAATGAAGGACATATTAGCATTTATTAGCAACCTACCAATTACGGATAAAGCAAAAATTTTCGGATTGCATGATAATTCCGACATGAGCTATCAGATTATGCAAAGTAGCTATGCCTTATCAACAATAGTTAGCATTCAGCCAAAAGATGAGTCATCGACAATTATACCAATACTATCAAAAGCATCGTTTAAAAATGATGAAGATGAATCCAATGCGTCAGCAGAATTAATATTAGTGTTGGATCAAAGTCGAGAAACCAACGTAAAGCGGATATCTGCTGATATGCTTACTAAACTACCGGAAAATTTATCTGAATTAGAAATTCGAAAACGATTGCAAATTATGGGTTCCATACAGCCTATGTCAATATTTTTGACCCATGAAATAAATCGGATGCAAAAGTTACTCAATATTATTAGGCAATCACTTACTGACGTGATTTTAGCCATAGATGGAGTTATTGTCTTAAGTGATGAATTAAAACAAACAGTTGATAATATTTACGACGGGCGTGTTCCGATTATGTGGACAAGATATTCTTGGATCTCAGAAGGTTTAGGGTTCTGGTTTAGCGAATTGGTTTCTCGAAATACTCAGTTTGAAAATTGGATCCGAAAAGGTCGCCCAAAGTTGTTTTGGTTTGCTGGATTTTTTAATCCGTCTGGATTTTTAACAGCTATGAGACAAGAAATTACTCGATCACATCGTGATTGGGCACTGGATTTCGTTACTGTTGAAAGTACTGTAACACGAATGAATAAAGAAGATGTTAGGCAGGCTCCTACCGAGGGTGTCTACATATATGGTATGTACTTAGAAGGTGCGGCTTGGAATCCAAAGCAAGCTTCTTTGTGTGAGCCTGCAAATAAAATTTTATACCACCTGATGCCCGTCATTCACATGTATGCAGTGAATGAACAATCAAAAACTAAAAAACAAGCAGCTAACATAACACCTATAAAAAGTGAACGTCGAGCTAATCGAATGATATCTGGCGTTGATAAAAAACAAAGAAATTCAAAAACTGTTGCCAAAATATACGATTGCCCGGTCTACAAGCGCACCAAAAGAACTGACGAGAACTATATAACATCAATACAGCTTAATTCTGGCAATGAAGACCCGTTGCATTGGATTTTAAGAGGTGCTGCATTAATAAACAACGTTAATTAATAGTAAATGTTGCTGATACTGTTAGTATTCTCGTAATGTGTACTGATTTTTTTACAAAAATATTAAAAACTAAATTTCAAATTCTTTGTTATATTGCTAGTTTTTAAGTCAGGTTTTATATTGTTAGAATGCTATAATTAACCTTTTATTTAACCATTTATATGTGCTGAAGTATAACCAATCATGGGCTAAAATTTTATTTGAAAATGAATACAAGGAGTATTGTAATCTAATTAGTAAATGAAGCTTTTTTACATTTCGCTTATGATGTTGAGTAAGGACTTTATGTATACAATCGTACAAAATGAACAAATACAAAAATAATTAGAACAATAGCCAAAGATAAAACGGACGGAAATTGTTCTGAAATAATGCGCGACAAACGATAAAATCAGGATAAATTCAAAAATAGTAGTAAACTTAATATTCACTAATCAAAACCTATTGAAAATTAATGGAATAATAGAGCATTGTTATACAAATAAAAACGGTGAATTTAAAGTTTAAAAGGAAGACAAAACAGTCAGAGCTTCACGGAAATCAATAATATGATAAAAGGTATAAATATTCCGCTTTTATTCAGGCAATGAAGTCATAATAAATTAATTTTACTATTTTATGTAAAATGTAAGCTTTGTAATTTATAAAAACATTTGATATGATGTAATTTATAAAAACATTTGGACACAAGCAGCAGAGTTTATGATACGTTGGAGAGGTAAAAGCGCAGAATTGGAAGAGTTAGCAAATAATCTAAGGCAATAATCGATTCTGGAAAATAAGACAGACGATATAAGAACGAAAAAGAGCAGGAGTCGATAAGCCTATGAATGTAACGGAGGTCATGAATAAATACGAAAGAATCACGAACTTTGTCATGAACAAAAGGATTAAGGGAGAGGAAATTGTCGAAATAAAAACCTAAGAAAAACATTGTAAACGATTGGGAAAGTAATCAAATCAACAGATAAAATAAATGGAATTATGTCTATGTAATGAGGGATGAATCACATTATTTGGGACTTTTTTGGATTAAGAGATAGTCGAAGATAGGAAAGATGGTTGGAGATAGACATAAGGCAATTTATGGTAGAAGTAGCGGGGTGTCGTAGATACAGATATGATGCATTTGAAAGTAGAGAAGGATATCATAGGTATACTGCATTAGATGAAAGGTATGGAACGAGTTAAATAAGACAAGTCGCCGAGAAGAAGGATGAAAAGAAAAATACCTAAATCGGAGTCTTGTGGAACACCGTGAGAGTTGGAAGATATAGATGAATAGGAGTTTGGGTGAATACAAAAAGAGTATTTGGAGAGATAAGATGTGAACCAGGCTACAGTAGGAGCTAAGAAACTGTAGTCTTGTCGAAGCCGAGATAGTAGAACATAATGACCAACAATATCAAAAGCAGAAGACAGTTCAAAAGAGATTACAACAATATATAGTTTTATATCGCGGGCTAGAAGTGGATCAATGAATACTTTTAGACAAAGAAGTTCAGGAGAGTGATTATAACGGAAGGCAGATTGAAAAATGAGTAATACCCTTTTGATAAAATAAGGTATATATTGACTTGATATAACCCAAGACGGTTAAGGAGCATAGATAAGGTTAGAAAAAGAGAAATCTGGCCGTAAAAAAGTGGAAGTAAAGGATCGAGGGACGGTTTCTTTAGCATAGGAGGTATGATGGCTGCTTTCTAGTTTGATGGAGAAATGCATCTACGAATGGAACAATTGAAAAGGGTGATAACGAACTGTGATATAATGGAATGAATAGAATTAATAACATACGTAGAGAACGGGTCGGCAGCCGAAGAGGTACTGGATATATAGAGGAGAACCTTAGTGACTTAACTAGAAGAAACATAAGATGAAATAGCTCAGGAATAAATTTTCATTATGTGCAATCCAAGGATTGATGATTTACATGGATAGAGGAGATAATCGTAGTGATTTTTGACTAAAATAAGATAAGAACTCGTGGGGATCGATATGGTAAACGTTAGAAGTGCGAACAAGATGAGAGGTAAAGGTTCTCTAAGTATACTTTTGACCAGACGATGATGAGATCTTGTTTTGCAAAAAAGTTTACATTTATCACGTATAAGAGAGTGATGGGATCATTGAAGATTTAAGTAATGAGCACGGTGACTAGAGATAGAAGTGTATCCAGTTTGAAAAACCGAAGAAATACTATAAAAGAATGACGTATATATGCTTAGAAATTTTTCAGTCAGAGTCGAACCAGGGGCGCACGAGAGGCGTTTAGGAATTCAGTTTTAACGAATTAAAATAGAATCGAATATTTTAGAGAGCTCATTGTTGACAATTGTGGATAGACTATCCGCTGTCCAAAATGTTGCAGAATGCGACAAGATATGAGAGTCAAAGATAGCGAAACACAATAGAGTAAGGTCGAGGAGTTGCATTGTAGACTTAAAGTAAGAGAGGCGCGAACAGGAATGAACGGGATAGCGATATTAACAGTGATGAGGAGATGATCGGAAAAAACAAGATCTGAGATTGTAGAGAAAGCGTATGCAATGAGACTGTTGGGAAAAGCGATAATATCAAGAGCGCTATAAAAAAATGTGTGGAGATTTGTTAGTAAATGGAGGCCAAAGTCGTACAGAGGACTTACAAGTTTTACGGAATCTGAATCAGCATAGCGATCAAGACGGAAGTTGAAATCCCTAAGGATAATTAAAGGTAAGGTAGAAAGTGAACGGTTTTATAGTAGATCGGCAAGTTAATTAAAAAATTGGCAAGACGATCGAGATGAACATGTGCGATATATGATTGCAAGTTAAATAAGTAAAGAAAATGAATATTTACAAAGGAGTAAATCAAATATAGTACTGGGTAAGGTGAAATCGATTTCAAGAGACGAAGGGATACGAGCGAAGGCGACGATTCCGCAACGATTAGACGAAGTAGTTGATTTTGTTGAGTCAATTAAGCGAGCTGAGTCAACAATAGAAAATCCGAAAAAACGTATATTACGGATTACAAGGTCGTCAGAATCAGTATGCCATGATTCAGTGAGACAAAAGATCTAGGAATTGTTCAGCAAAAAGATCGAGAAGTAAATTAGTTTTGTGAAAACTTATATGTGTATTAAGAATAACTAAGCGAAAAGATCGTTTTGTTATATTGTTGGCTAGATAAGTAGATGATGAGGAGAGACAGGTCGCCAACGGATTTTTAGACGTAGATGGACTACACTAAAATTTTTTGTTTCCATTTTTGATAGCACGATATGACTCGCCATTGATTTCGCTTCGACGCTTTTCAAGAATAGCAGTGGAGTGTTTAGCAATGTCAGGGTTTGATCGATCAGGGAAAATTCGACAAGCAGAGAAGGATGACACGAGTTTAAACCGTGGAGACAAGATAGTGGAGGCATGGGAGCGGATTCTAAAAACAACCTTTAAATTGGTGGTGATAAGAATCAGGAGCAGAAACGGATTTATTGAGACGATACTCGGAAAGTGGAGATATATCACTGAAAAGAGACGGTTATCGGTAGTAATAATCGTGGCAATGCGCGGGCGGAAAGCGGAAACATCATCATTACGAGATTGGGAAGAGGAATCTGAGAGATCAACCTTATTGATGATATTACATCTACCGCGCGAAGAAAATCGCTCACGTGGAAGTAGAGGAGTCACTTTTGTAGTCGGGAATAGGTCAAATGCTCGGAGATCAGTAGGAACAGACGTAGGAGATCGGTAAAAGTGTATAGACGAGTTCAATGGGGGTACAATGAGAGGTATGATCATGTGAGGAATATATGTGATAAGCATTGTAATATGATATATTACGACGATAAATACTCTACTAGGGCTGTAATAACGATATTGGGAGTTATGGAAGCTGACAGAGAAGATAATGGAAGCATAGATGTACAGATAGAGTGCATTAACGCTAAATCTCAAGTCGAATAAGGTGCTACTGCCGGGTCAAGTTGTAGTAATTTGATAAGTAGACGTCTAGGTTTATTAGATAGTAGGTCATCGGAGCAGCTGCTACAAATGATGTGCTAAATAGCTAATTATCAGGCGAGTTTTCAACGACTGAACTATTACCTTGATCGGAACGGCGACCCCTTGCAGATCCTTAAAGTAATTCAGAGGCACAAAATTCACAAATAAACTTTTTTCTGCATGAGAGATTTAGTACTGGATGTTACATAAACAGTAGTTCATACATCCCAGTCAGATTTACTGCACGCTACATCATGTCGTTAATAGGCAGACGAAACAGTGCTTGATTCGGGACTAATTTTACTCTCGGTGCTAAAGTTATTTTGCCTTGTGATACATTTCTTTATCTCTGTATTCCTAGACCTCACTTTTCCCCTAATGTTCATAATTGTTTAGTTTGATTATCTCTTGCATGATCTTAAAACGCTGTATAGATAGGTGCAAGATCGTCGTATAGATTGTTATTAGATCGTCGTATATTAATCCGGATTGATCTTGATTGATTGTATAAATTAATTCTCTTAGTTTTTACGTGAAATATACTAAGATAGAAGTCTATATGTATAATTTATCTTTAATTTTTTAACCATTTTTTAATATATTTAATATACACCTTAGTCAGCAGAGGGTATACGTATTTCCTTATAAATGATATTAGATTATGTACTGTTTTAGGTTAACACTTTATATTGTAAAGGCATAAATAATCAAATAGCGTAATTTTCGTAAATACAGCAGTCAATCACACCTTGCATCCTAGTATCCATGCATAACTTTCAAAAATATGATTTACTCGAATTTCAGGCGGAAATTAAACAGTCCATTGTTAATACGATATATTTTATGCTTAATCCGCCTTTACTTAATTCCATTCATGTAAATATATCAAACAATAGATCTGTGTCCTTAACGTAGGAAACTCTATATTTATTCGGATCTTATAGTACTTGAGAAAACTAAATAATATAAAAAAGATAATTGCAACACTCGCAAAATCCACTTATTTTCATTGTATTTTGACTCTCGTTAAGATTAATTTTATATTCCCACCCAGGAACGTGATAAAACGTAATTTAGGAAGTGATAATTGGTGATTTCAAAGGCGGAATCATTTATTAAATTTATGCAGCTATTTGCAAAGCTAATAACTCATTTTATTTACTAACATCACCCATTTTTAATTGTAGATCGACGAAAAAATCCTAGACGTCTTACTAATTTATCAAAAGTGGTTGCTAAAATATTGAACAATCGAAACAACAAAAAATCACCCATGCCTTAATTGCTTCGACGGTGGCTGCATATACCACTCTAGCCAACATCGCTATGAAGGTACCTCAAGGCAACGTTCAGATTGCTGATTCGTTAGACTTTCTTCGTTGTTTTTGCGTGTTTTACTTTGACTGGTTGGATCACAGTTAGAATATTGATTGTTTGAATATCCTTCCATGTATTCGAATATTTTGCTATGATTGCCAGGGTCATCATAACAATCATTGAGTTTACCGCTCGATATTGAATCATCAATTGATTGATGTTGTTGGTTAAAGTAAGAATGTTGACCATTTATTTCAATCAATCCCTAGGTATAATTATCGGTATTGTCTCTTATTTATTCTGTATTTGGGGCAGTGCCATCGAATGCTGACTGTTTAGAATATGGAGACAAATATCGTGTAGAAATGAAGCTTTTTACATTTTTTAGTTTACTTTTACATTTAAGATTCAAATATAGGAGTACCACTTCCTCGACCGAGCAGTCGTATTTGCTACTTTTTATAAATCGTTATATGACCTTGTTCTGATAACCATTTGAGCAAACCGTTTCCATTCACATATCGGCGATTAAATGAAAACAAACAATTGTGATGAGTATCATGTGTTGATGTACATATTAATAATATGTACATTGTTGCGTTAATCCTATCGGCACGCATCGTGGAAGACATCATGATAGACAGACGTATGTAGCCCAAGCCAACAAATGTGTAGACGCATGCGTATAGCATGAAAATTTCGGATCATAAAATCGTGTTCACCTGCATACAATCTTTTTGATAAGTCTCTATTAGTGACCTCGCTTCACATTTTTAAAAATGTGAATACCAGAACCTCTTAAAACGGAAAGAGTGGCGAAAAATGATATCGACAATATCTGACAAATTCAAAACGATCTTAAGCAAACGAGAACGATCATTATCATTAAGTAATCGACCTAATCTGTATACCGCGCGAATTTGCAAATCATTAAGACGTATGATGACAATCGCGAAGAGCAATAGATAGAGTTGAGCTATCATGCACAAGATCGACATCTAGGTTGCATTGGCTAACTTCCCTGAAATATCAGGGAAGTTAAAATTTAAATTCCCTAAAATTTCTAAGTATAATGCATTTAGTCATGTCTTTATATTTTGATGATTGATCAGCCCTGACATTATGCGTAACGGTTCTCAGAGAAACAGAGAAACGATCGGAATGACAAGTCTGCTTGGTATGCTGTACTGTAATATCTATGATGTGATCATTTGATTCTACATTATTCATTGCAGGAAAATGCTCTCTTTGGTTTGAATTATAAGGTTCGCGAAAACTAGGTGCCTGTATGCTAGCTCTCTTATGTTACTGAATATTGTTGACGTGGATTAGTAGAATTTAGTACCGAGCAGGTCGAATTTGAATGTTGTTTAAGTGCAGAATCGAAAGATATTACCGCACTACTGTTCAACGTTAACAACAACAATTTCTTGACAAGAAAAAACGAATATATTGGATTTTTCCTGTCAACCACTGGTCCGGGTGTCGGGTCGTGGAGGTAGTGCACGAACAAAACTACTCAAGACATCGCGAACCTGGGCGACAGACCAGAGTTCACTATCAGATAGCCCAATGCAGTCTTCGGACAGTTTCGAGATTTGATCTCTCCACTGGTATCGAGGTTTACATCAAGATATCTTTCCTGAGAGTCCGGCCCGGAAAACCCTTCGAGAAAGGCAATCCCTAGGTTACTCAAAACGTGTCATAGGCACATCAGCTGACCTTCTTCAATGTGAAGAGCAGCGATTTTACTCTGAGTCTATCCTGGAAGACCGAATACCTAACCTTGTATCTAAGGCTAAGCCCGGCCACACCGTAAAAAAACCTCATTTCGGTCGCCTGTATCCAAGATATTAACCTTTCAGTCATAACCCAAAGCTCATGACCATTGATTAAGATAGGAATGAAGATTGCGTGGTAAACTGAAAGCTTCGCCCGAAGACTCAACTCCCGCTTCACCACGACAGACCTGTAAAAAGAGCGCGACGCTGCATAGCTGCTCAAATCCGCTTCTCAATCTCCTTGATGTTCCTGCTGTTTGTCGAGAACAATACCCCAAGATACTTGAAATCTTCCACATTTAAAAGAACCTTTTCACCAATCCGAATTGATATTGACCCCTGAATAAGAGACGAACACATAAAGACAGTCTTAGGGTACAATCAACATCTCTGCTGCTTGGCATTCCATTGTGAATCGATCTAGTAGTCATTGTAAGTCCTGAGGACAAGAAGCCAACAAGACAACGCCATTTGCAAAAGGCAGAGATGGTATCCTGATGGAACCGAACTGAAGACGGACATTCTTCAACGCAGCCCGTCTCGAAATTTTGGCCATGTAAACAAGGAACAAAAGTGGAGACAAAGGACAACCCTGACGAAGCCCAACGCCTACTGGAAATGATTGAGACTTCCTACCTAGTACACGATCACAATTCATACTTTGTTCAAACAGAGAATTCACAGCTACCCGATGATAGTGTGGAACTCCATACTCACTTAGTACCTCCCATAACCTCTCTCGCGGAACACGGTCGAACGCCTTCTCCAAATCTACAAAACACATGTAGACAGGTTGAGAGAACTTACAAGACCGTTTCAGGATAGTTGAGAGAGTAAAGAGCTTATCCGTAGTTCCATGACCTGGACGAAAGCCGCATTGTTCATCTCGCAACTGTTCCTCAACTATGGAGCCACTCAATCACCTCAACCAAACTCGCCTTGGTGTAACTTCAGGAGTAGGGATCTATCTGTTACGGATATCCTTAACTCCTGGGGTTCACTCCCGGGCATCTCCAAATCCGTCGTTCCACTTTCTTCTCGGGTCTGTTAGCTTTTGACAGCTGATCAGAGAAGAGAGGTGGCCGTCACAATGCTTTTAGCCTCCCCTTCCGATTTAGCAGGCATCAATATTAGTAAGCGTGTTTTTATTCCTAAGAAAAAATCCTGCTCATGCCCTAAAGATATGCGACCCATTTCGATTCAAAATGCCCTCGTGTCGATTTACGAAAAAGCGCTTGCGCGTAAAATCCGCGACCATTTAAGTAGGCGTAATTTGATCCCTCCAGGTTTTCATGGGTTCGTCAAAGGTCGCTCGGTCCATTCAGCAGTTGGTGAGGTGGAGCAGTTTTGTCGGGATAATAGCCATCGTCTAGTTGTGGCTGTTTTCCTTGACTTTTCTGCTGCATTTGACCGCAAATCCATTCCCTTTGTAATCTTTTCTCTCAGGTCCCTCGGGTTGTCTGCGAGAATTGTGAACAGGGTAGAGATTCTGCTGTACAACAAGCGATTTTATTATAAAGATGATTGAGATGCGCGTCAGTTCTACCCTATTACGGGTGTACCTCAAGGATCCCCACTTTCTCCTATCTTATATCTTGCTGCCTCTATTAACCTATTCAAAATATTTAAACGCGAACAACGTCTTGTGGTGTACGCTGATGACACTACAACCCTGTTCACTGGACACAGGTGTAAAGACGTAGTCTCTGACATCAGCCGTTTCTTTTAAGATTAAAAGATCAGTTACCCATATCCAATCTTATTTTAAACTCAGCTAAATCGCAAGTGGTCGTCTTTCATGGCACACCTGCTACAAAGCAAAAACTTAAGAGATTAGCACTCTCTGCGCTCTCCTCCATATTTGCCTCTGAACCACTTCCCACCTTCACAAGTCGAATAAAATACCTGGGGTTCACTGTTACGGTGAACTGGTCAGCGAAAGCTGACCTGGATAGACTCAAACGTATCCTGAAGAAAGCTAGGTGGGCCCGGAAACGGGCACAGCATCTGTCATTGGAAGGGAAAGTCCGGGTGCGCCTTTGGGGCACTTGGGCTATCTCGAGATTAGTCTTCTTCTCAAGAGGACGTCCCCCAAAGTAAAGGCTAAGGTTTCTTAAGCTCCTCGTCTCTCGTTTACCAAGCATAGTCCGCGCCGATTGGATTCTTCGGTGGGTGAAAGACTCCGGGTGGTTCAGTCGGAAGGCGGCGTGTTGGATCGGTTGGGGGCTCAGATCCCCCTGGACCTGAGGCCATGAAAGAGAAAGGGAAGATGAAAATAACGAAGGAAAATTCTGTCATTTTTTATCTGAGTTGGTTATGACCTACCTTTTTTATTCTTGTATGTTATATTTTGGTGTATTTAATAAAGTCTTTTTTATTTATTTATTTATAAAATGCAATTATAATAAACAATCAAACTAAACAATAATGGACATTAGAGGAAAAGTGAGGTCTAGGAATACAGGAAATAATAGTGTCACAAGGCAAAATAAACTTATCACCAAGTTTAATTCTATCCCGAATTAAGCATTAGTTTGTCTGCTAATGAACATATTGTGGCTTGTAGTAAATCTGAATGGGATGTATAGACTACAGTTTATGTTCAATATAGTACTAAATCCATGCTGTCATATCATTTATAACTGATATTTTTCTAATATCATTTATAATAAAATACGTATACCCTCTGCTGACTAAGGTGTATATTAAATATATTAAAAAATGGTTAAAAAATCAAAGATAAATTATACATATAGACTTCTATCTTAGTATATTTCACGTAAAAACTAAGAGAATTAATTTATACAATCAATCAAGATCAATCCGGATTAATATACGACGATTTTGCACCTATCTATACAGCGTTTTAAGATCATGCAAGAGATAATCAAACTAAACAATTATGAACATTAGGGGAAAAGTGAGGTCTAGGAATACAGAGATAAAGAAATGTATCACAAGGCAAAATAACTTTAGCACCGAGAGTAAAATTAGTCCCGAATCAAGCACTGTTTCGTCTGCCTATTAACGACATGATGTAGCGTGCAGTAAATCTGACTGGGATGTATGAACTACTGTTTATGTAACATCCAGTACTAAATCTCTCATGCAGAAAAAAGTTTATTTGTGAATTTTGTGCCTCTGAATTACTTTAAGGATCTGCAAGAGGTCGGCGTTCCTGTCAAGGTAATAATTCAGTCGTAGCAGCTGCTCCGATGACCTACAATCTTATAAACCTAAACGTATATGAATCAAATTACTACAACTTGACCCGGCAGTAGCACATTATTCGGCTTGAGATTTGGCGTTAATGCACTATATCTGTCCATCTATGTTTCCATTATCTTCTCAGCCAGCTTCCATAACTCCCAATATCGTTATTACAGCCCTAGTAGAGTATTTATCTTCATAATATATTATCTTCCAATCCTGTTCCCATATCTTCCTCATATGACCATACCTCTCAATGTACCCAGAGAGCGATTTTCTTCTCGCGGTGGATGTATTAAAATCTATAAGGTTAAGCTCTTATATTCCTATTCTCCCTAAAACCGTGACGATGATGTTTCCGCTTTCCGCCCGCGCATTGCCACGATTATTACTACCGATAGGCCGTCTCATTTCAGTGATATACCTCCACTTTCCGATTATCGTCTAAATAAATCCGTTTCTGCTCACGATTATTATCACCACCACTCTTAAAGGTTGATATTAGTATACGCTCCCATGCCTCCACTATCTTGTCTCCACGGTTTAAACTCGTGTCATCCTTCTCTGCTTGTCGAATTTTCCCTGATCGATCAAACCCTGACATTGCTAAACACTCCACTGCTATTCTTGAAAAGCGTCGAAGCGAAGTCAATGGCGAGTCATATCGTGCTATCAAAAATGGAAACAAAAAATTTTAGTGTAGTCCATCTACGTCTAAAAATCCGTTGGCGACCTGTCTCTCCTCATCATCTACTTATCTAGCCAACAATATAACAAAACGATCTTTTCGCTTAGTTATTCTTAATACACGTGCAATTTTTCACAAAACTAACTTATTTCTCGATCTTTTTGCTGAACAATTCCTAGATCTTTTGTCTCACTGAATCATGGCATACTGATTCTGACGACCTTGTAATCCGTAATATACGTTTTTTCGGATTTTTTATTGTTGACTCAGCTCGCTTAATTGACTCAACAAAATCAACTACTTCGTCTAATCGTTGCGGAATCGTCGCCTTCGCTCGTATCCCTTCGTCTCTTGAAATCGATTTCACCTTACCCAGTACTATATTTGATTTACCCCTTTGTAAATATTCATTTTCTTTACTTATTTAACTTGCAATCATATATCGCACATGTTCATCTCGATCATCTTGCCAATTTTTTAATTAACTTGCCGATCTACTATAAGACCGTTCACTTTCTACCTTACCTTTAATTATCCTTAGGGATTTCAACTTCCGTCTTGATCGCTATGCTGATTCAGATTCCGTAAAACTTGTAAGTCCTCTGTACGACTTTGGCCTCCATTTACTAACAAATCTCCACACATTTTTTATAGCGCTCTTGATATTATCGCTTTTCCCAACAGTCTCATTGCATACGCTTTCTCTACAATCTCAGATCTTGTTTTTTCCAATCATCTCCTCATCACTGTTAATATCGCTATCCCGTTCATTCCTGTTCGCGCCTCTCTTACTTTAAGTCTACAATGCAACTCCTCGACCTTACTCTATTGTGTTTCGCTATCTTTGACTCTCATATCTTGTCGCATTCTGCAACATTTTGGACAGCGGATAGTCTATCCACAATTGTCAACAATGAGCTCTCTAAAATATTCGATTCTATTTTAATTCGTTAAAACTGAATTCCTAAACGCCTCTCGTGCGCCCCTGGTTCGACTCTGACTGAAAAATTTCTAAGCATATATACGTCATTCTTTTATAGTATTTCTTCGGTTTTTCAAACTGGATACACTTATATCTCTAGTCACCGTGCTCATTACTTAAATCTTCAATGATCCCATCACTCTCTTATACGTGATAAATGTAAACTTTTTTGCAAAACAAGATCTCATCATCGTCTGGTCAAAAGTATACTTAGAGAACCTTTACCTCTCATCTTGTTCGCACTTCTAACGTTTACCATATCGATCCCCACGAGTTCTTATCTTATTTTAGTCAAAAATCACTACGATTATCTCCTCTATCCATGTAAATCATCAATCCTTGGATTGCACATAATGAAAATTTATTCCTGAGCTATTTCATCTTATGTTTCTTCTAGTTAAGTCACTAAGGTTCTCCTCTATATATCCAGTACCTCTTCGGCTGCCGACCCGTTCTCTACGTATGTTATTAATTCTATTCATTCCATTATATCACAGTTCGTTATCACCCTTTTCAATTGTTCCATTCGTAGATGCATTTCTCCATCAAACTAGAAAGCAGCCATCATACCTCCTATGCTAAAGAAACCGTCCCTCGATCCTTTACTTCCACTTTTTTACGGCCAGATTTCTCTTTTTCTAACCTTATCTATGCTCCTTAACCGTCTTGGGTTATATCAAGTCAATATATACCTTATTTTATCAAAAGGGTATTACTCATTTTTCAATCTGCCTTCCGTTATAATCACTCTCCTGAACTTCTTTGTCTAAAAGTATTCATTGATCCACTTCTAGCCCGCGATATAAAACTATATATTGTTGTAATCTCTTTTGAACTGTCTTCTGCTTTTGATATTGTTGGTCATTATGTTCTACTATCTCGGCTTCGACAAGACTACAGTTTCTTAGCTCCTACTGTAGCCTGGTTCACATCTTATCTCTCCAAATACTCTTTTTGTATTCACCCAAACTCCTATTCATCTATATCTTCCAACTCTCACGGTGTTCCACAAGACTCCGATTTAGGTATTTTTCTTTTCATCCTTCTTCTCGGCGACTTGTCTTATTTAACTCGTTCCATACCTTTCATCTAATGCAGTATACCTATGATATCCTTCTCTACTTTCAAACGTATCATATCTGTATCTACGACACCCCGCTACTTCTACCATAAATTGCCTTATGTCTATCTCCAACCATCTTTCATATCTTCGACTATCTCTTAATCCAAAAAAAGTCCCAAATAATGTGATTCATCCCTCATTACATAGACATAATTCCATTTATTTTATTTGTTGATTCGATCATTTTCACAATCGTTTACAATGTTTTTCTTAGGTTTTTATTTCGACAATTTCCTCTCCCTTAATCCTTTTGTTCATGACAAAGTTCGTGATTCTTTCGTATTTATTCGTGACCTCCGTTACATTCATAGGCTTATCGACTCCTATTCTTTTTCGTTCTTATATCGTCTGTCTTATTTCCCAGAATCGATTATTGCCTTAGATTATTTGCTTACTCTTCGAATTCTGCGCTTTTACCTCTCCAACGAATAATAAACTATTGTGTTCGTGTCCTTTTCCGTCTTTGCCGCTTCGACCATATCCATATTAAACTTTCCGTCCTATAGTGGTCCACAATAACCTTTGTGTTGAATTTCGTTTACATATTGTTACCTTTGGTCTTCTATTTTTGCATTCACAATTCTACTTACATTTTGCTTATCTTGATCATGTGCGTTCTGCCTTCTTGGCTCTGGGATAAAGTAATTCTCTACTTCTCCACGTCCCTCCGCATAGAAACAATTATGACATCCGCTCTTTTATCGTCGCTGCTAGACTTGCATGGAATTCTTTACCAGCATAGTCCGTTCTTCCTAGTTGCTTCCACTAATCAAACACCGTCTACGTTTCTGCACTATGGCTCCATCTCCACCACAATAAACCAAGAAATCAATTTCCGCAGCATTGTATCCAGTCGCAATTCTATCATGCATTTTCAACGAACTACTCAACATTTCTCACCGACGCCTCGCCACATTTCACTCATCTCCCTTATCTTCAATATAATCGCTTGAATTATAACATTTTTTCATTTTACATTTTATTTTTTTGTAAAAAAATTGAATATAGTGGCATATGTTGGCATATAGTGTCATATGCCACCATAAATAAATAAATAAACATTTGAAAACGAGCACAATTACACGAATCTTTCACAAAATAATACTTTTATATTAAGCCATAATGTTAAGCTATAATACTTATGACCTTCATAGAATCCAGCTAGTCATTGAAAAGTTGCACAATACTTTCCTGTGAATTTGTAGACTACTTACCGGTCTGACATTTTTCAAGCGTTAGTTTGAAAAGTGTCAGATTATCCCCTTTCCTAATGATTAACGTACAAACGTCAACGCAGGATGATGTTGATGTTTAGATAGTGCTGCAACTGTTTCGTGATGCCATTCGTACACTACTTTGCAGACATGTTTAGGATTAAAGCATAGAGCAGTATAACATCATTGCATTTCACATTTATTTCAAAAACAATCAGTTGACTTCCATTCAGAGGTTTACTGAGGAGTAAATATTGTCGAAGTTGTGTAGCTACAGGGCCACACTGTGAGACAACCCTGTATAGATGAGTATACTAAGGTTGAAATGCCCCATTGGGGGCTAGGCGACCGTGGTAGGCGCATTCCGGGTTAAGCTTCCCGACGAAGGTTGTAAAAAGCATGCAGGTTTATACTTGTTCGTGTTAATTAAAAAAGTTATGAGATTCTTTCTTATTAATATACGTCACCAGTAGTTAAAAATCATTATTTATTGGAGCGATTTCATGTTCACATCATAGAGATGAAGATGAAAATATAATACTTTTTCATATATTATATGATTTTTAATTTGGCTACTGACTATCTTCTTAGGGGCAATTTTTATAAATTTTATCATGACAGAAAAATGACAATTTACATTACAATGTACTATTAGCATGTCAAGCTAATGCCGTCAATATTCATTTTGATAAAGATTTAATCGATTATATTATTGAATCTGGATTTATTTTTATTAATAATACATACATGTTACATTGTGCCATTATGTTAAGATTTATAAGAAACAACACCAAATCCAGTTCATTAATTTGTTGCTATATATCGGTACATTTACCAAAACCACATATTGAATTATTTATTGAAATAATTTATAGCCTCTTGATAGAAGGATATTAATCAGTCCTCACATAACCGTTTGCTTTGTTTATTAAATTTTGTCAAGATAAATTACGTCATTGTTTTAACATAATAAGTTATATTGATTCGAGATATTAATTTGTTTTTATTTTTTATCATAACACCCTATTTTTATTTAGCATCAATATTTTTTATTCAAGACGACTAAGAAATATTAAATTTGAAGTAATCTAAAAAAATGTATATTAAACATTATTTATGTTAAAAATGATATTTATCTTTCTAATTCAGTATCGGTTAAGTAAATATGTGAAAATTCCTCAAAACAATAAAAATGTCTAATTGAAATTAAATAAGAGTTTATTAAAATTTTATTGCGTAGTTAACCAAATTGAAAAACTGTCGTTAAGAACGATAAAATACAATAATTTAGCCAAATATATCTGGTTCGTAAAATACTACTCTTTAAATTATAAGTATGCAATGTTATGTTTGATTTCTTCCGTGTCTACTGTCAGCCTGGCAACCAGAACGTTTAATTTAGCGCTCTTTCTCTACATGATAATTTCAAACTCTGAAGCAAAACGAAACAAAAATTTTATTTTGGTAAGTTACTTTTTTATGTCTCTGTTTAACTATGAAGATAGTAGAAATACATTTGATAACCAAAATGTTTTCTTAAGTGGAGTTGATAGTATTTCTTCTTTAATTTTTTCATCCAATGTTAATTACAAAGAAAGAATAAATGAGGAGACAGGATCTCTAATAGATAAAATTATC